>JAGSMR010000145.1:605000-660000 GCA_029286605.1 Sericinus montela
ATACATGCATACATACATACACATACATACATATATACATATATACATATATACATATATACATACATACATACCTTACATACATACATACATGCATACATACATACATACCTTACATACATACATGCATACATACATACATACCTTACATACATACATGCATACATACATACATACATATATATATACATATATACATATATATATACATATATATATATATACATATATATATATATATATATATATATATATACATATATATATATATATATACATATACATACATATATACATACATATATACATACATATATATATACATATATATATATACATACATATATATATATACATATATACATATATATATATACATATATATATACATACATACATACATACATGCATACATACATACACATACATACATATATACATACATACATACATATATACATATATATATATACATATATATATATACATACATATATATATATATATATATACATATATATATACATACATATATACATACATACATATATACATACATACACATACATACATACATACATATATATATATACATATATACATATATACATATATATATATATATACATACATACACATACATACATACCTATACATACATACATATATATATACATATATTATTATTAAATTTTAAAATTTGACTCGTTTCGCCTATAAAGTCATCATTAAAGGTAGGTAGCATCGTAAATATTATAATAAGTATACCAGGTAGTTATTGGCTGAATCACCCGCGCTCTCCAAGGAAATGGGAACTGATACTCCCACTTCGGGGAACCGGGTCCTAACTCAGCTCGGTGAGCGGCTCGGTAACGTACGCCGCCAGAAATTGAAGAAAAATACCTACAGGAGGACAAGCGCGTAAGCGCAGCCCCTGTTAGAGTACATTTACAGCAATCACAATCTCCGTCTTCGACATCGTCGTCGTCGTCAGAGTACTCTCCCGCGCAAGAAGTACCGCTGCCTAGGGAGAGAACCAGCGTCGGCACATCATCGTCGTACCTCGACCTGTCCCCGACATTGGAACGGGGGGATATTGAGAATAAAACGACGCAAGGAAAGCGCGCTATAGCCGCCGCGAGTTGTGCACCCAACCTGACCGCACACCCGGCGACTATGTAAACGAAGAAATGTCCCCCCTAACCCCGTCTCCACGCATCCGGAAAGAGATGCGAGGAGTTCAAGAGGGAGATAGGGCCACGCCTATCGCCCCGCCTCCCGTGCTACCGGTCGCATAGACCTATGACGCGCAGGCAGGGCGTTGTCCAATTCCGGGGCCGTCAATTGCGCCAATGGCGACGACGTCGTCCTCAAACCGAAGAGGAATATCGGACGGTGCAGAAGTACCTCGTTGAGCGTAGCAAGGTCGATGCTACGCTAGCGTGGTATTGCTATGCGCCGTCGACAGAACAGCCGACAAAGGTGGGTTTGCGTGAACTGCCCGCCGAGACCAACCCAGAGGACATCGAGGAGGTCCTGAAGGAGCTAGGCTTCCCTGTGACCTTCGTGAGGTCCATCCCGCCAAAACGAGGTAGACCCGGATGCCTCTTCCATATTCCATATTAAATTCCATATTAAAATGGACCACATTTCCGAAGAGGAGCTCAGGAGGCTGTACGGGATACACGAGCTCCTCTACATGCCAGGCATAATTATAGAAGCCTGGCAGGGCCGAGAGGGACCAGCCCAATGTCACATGTGCCAGGGGTTCGGACACTCCTCGTACAATTGTTACAGGCCCTTTAAGTGCGTTCGTTGCGCGGGGGATCACCCGGCGGCGGACTGCACTAAGTCAAGAGACAGTACAGAGGTACTGCAGCGCATCGCCAGGAAGAGGGGTATCAGAATACCCCTCCGGTACCCACCCGAGGCTCAACGGCGCAACCGCCTAAGGCCAAAAGCCAAGAAAGGCTTAAATCTCAAATACGCCAGGCAGCGCCACGGTTGCCTCAGCCACAAGAGCGGCGAGTGGAGAGAGCACCCACAAAAATAGCCGAGAGGTGAATAAGAGAGGAGCATAGGATATATGCAGCTTATCGCCCTCCCGGTTCCCCCCTGAGCCCCTCGGACATCCAACGCATCTTCGACGGGACATCGCCTGCCATAATTGCCGGGGATCTCAACGCCAAGCACACGGCATGGGGGTCGAACACCATATCCACCAATGGCAAGGCATTGTCCGAGGATGCAGAGATATGGGGATATGAAGTGTTAGGCACAGAATCGCCAACACATATCCCCACAAACAGGAAACACCGACCGGATGTTATAGATGTCGTACTGTGTCACGGTATCACGCACCCGGTCCAAACGGAGGTGCTGTACGACCTGGATACGCAGCACCTACCTGTTTACTTCACCATATTGTAGAAAGTGGACTCCGGAGTGCCCAGAGGAACTAAGAAGAGAACTGACTGGGACACCTACCGAAGTGGACTAGCGAACTACTTAAAACCAAACTAAATCGGCTAACGGAGGAGCTGTCGCAAGGGATTCAAGCTCACCGTAGACACACATGGGATAGTCGTATAGAAGAGAGCGCTGACTATCCCCCATCTTTACACCAACTTAACCGACAGCTTCTACGAAACCACCTCCGATTTGCCCACTAGTGGACAACGTGGGCAACCGATATTACGGAGCCAAGGACCGGGCAGAGATCTTGGCAAAACATCTCGAGGGGCAATTCAAGCCTAACACTGCTGCAGCTGTCGCCGCAGAATTCCACAAGCTAGTCGAGCAACGCGTACAGGAGTTTATGGATGCTCCGGTGCCGCCACTAAGCGGGGATGGCTTTATTTCCCCCACTGAAGTGAGAAAAGTGGCATTGCGCTTGCCACTGCGCAAAGCGCCGGGGCACGACACTATAACGACCGTCGCGTCAAGACAACTGCCGAGAAAAGGATTTGTTGCCCTATCCCGTCTTTACAATGGGATATTGTGCACACAACACTACCCCACGGAGTGGAAAAAGGGCGGAATAGTCGTACTGCCGAAACCCGGGAAAGACAGGAAGTCTCCGGCAAGCTACCGCCCAATAACATTGCTATCGTACGTACCAAAGTTATTTGAGAAACTATTGCTACAGAGGCTCCACCCGCTCGTAGAGCCACGCGTAGAACTACACGGCTTCCGTAGCGGTCATTCTACATCGACGGAACTGGCCCGTTCCGTCGATGTCGAACACTACTTAGCGGTCGAACACCATCGCAACCGCTGCTGTCTGGGGGTCCTACTAGACATAGAAAAGTCCTTCGACAGAGTATGGCATACGGGACTAATCTACAAACTGCTGCAAGATGAAAAAATACCACCTGCCTACGTACGATTAGTAGAATCGTTCTTAGTAGGGCGTAGCTTCTACGTCACCGTCGAGCAAGCCGATTCGGCGGTACGCACTATAGAAGCAGGCGTCCCACAGAGCTGCCTTTCTCAGACAGAAGATCAAGTGGCAGAGCACCGTTACCTATCTTGGTTGCCGGATAGACTTACGAATCGCTACGCCTCACCGCGCAGGTGGACTACGCGATAAGCAGCGCGAGAGCTGCGAGGGCGGTTCTCTATCCGGTACTTTCGACAAAAAAGTTACCTATAAAAACCAAGATAGGTATATACAAGACCTACATCAGATCAAGATTAACTTACGCGGCGCCAGCGTGGTACGCGTTCACTTCAACATATCAACGTCGGCGACTACAGGTCCAACAGAATATAGCACTACGTACTATAGTTGGAGCGGGTCGCTTTGTACGCAATGATGTCATCGCCAGGGACCTCAAAGTGGAATCTCTGGAGGAATTCGTGGTCCGGGTGTCGCGCGGAATGTACGACCGCGCTGGCAACGGGCCACACGAACACCTACATCGCCTGGCGATCACCCAGGACAGACTACCGCTACACGCTCGACCACCGGAGTGGCAACCCCCCCCCCCCCCGAGAGATATTCTCTCATTGCCACCCGATAAAGTCCCGACATAAGACGTAAAGATACGTTGCCGACCTTAGAGTGACCCCCCCACCCCCAGAAGGCTATTCCTCTCCTACCCCAGTATGGGAAATTGTGTGTGAAGATATATAAAACAATATTTTCATTATGTAATTTGTTATATTTATGTCTGTTTTACAACAACGGTTCCTCAATGACTCAATTCATGAACGTTGCCGGTCTGAGTTTCGAGAGATATGTGTGTTCTCGACTGAGCGGTGCGTGTATCTTAAGGATCTGCGTCACGTCTCCGGGCTTAAATCTGCCTTGGTTTCGGATGAAAGTTTTTCGACATTTGCAACTCGAACAGTGAGATAATTTAGTGGAGGAACAACTTATAGCAATAATACATTATTTTGTGTGCAACATTAGAATTGTTATTTAAGTTGTAAGTTGTAACTTTAGTCGCGATAGGCGAGGAGTTGGAGGATCAGAATCGAGTTAAGAGACCGGAGTTCAATCCCTAAGTGGTAGGTTTGTTCCAATGGGTTTTTTCAGAAACTTATGTTCGATTTGTGTCGTTGACTTGGACATAAAGACGGCGACAGTTTTAAATAGTTTATTTGCCATCTTCGATATGAAAATATAGTTATGAACAGAGATGGTCATAGGAAACTATACAAAAATGGCGGTAAAATTCCATTTCGAGTCATAGGCTCTACCGTAAGCAAGATTTGCCATAATTAGCACGCTAGCCAGGCGATTGTTATTCTAGCAGAAAATTTTAATATAAGACGCCGCTGCAAGTCCGGTTATATTTTGACCTTCTATTTTGTAATAAAAAATATCTCCACGTCATTCCGAATACTGGAGACAATTTAATGAAGACAATTAATTAAATTTGATTAAGACAATTAAGTCCTTCCGACGCACCTTCCACCGAAGACATTTTGGGACAACGCGACAGGTGGTAAGGCCGTCACTGTCTTTATGTCTAATCGCCCGTCACGATATTAATCGTAGTTTGAAAAAACCCATTGGTACGAGCCTAACTGGGGATCGAACTCCTGAGGAACTCTGTTGGCTCCGAATCCCCTCGAACCACTCGACCATCGTTATTATATATTACGCCGGTATTCTGTCAGGTCGTGGTACTTTCCCGGTCGAGCCAGCCCATTCATGCAACAACAAAAGCTGATGCTTGGCTCTACCACTGTTAAATCGTGTGTCAACTCGGAGGTCTGCACGTTCCCAATTCAGAGCTTATCGACTCCCACACGACACAGAAGGAATAATTAACTCACTACTTAGTTGAGTGATATAATTTATTGAAAATCTTCAGTTTAGTGAATCTTATGTTCTAATCCAATACGGTGAGGCGTATTCATGATCTTAATTAATTTGTCTGTGCACCGTCGTTCATCAAACGCGCTCAAGTGACCGTCACATCAACAAAATAAAACGTATACAGACTGTCATATTTTGAATTAACTTTTAGATTTAAATAAAAAAAAAGTTCCTTAGTTTATGTTTAATATTCTTATATAAGTTCTTTTCTCAGATTACCGTGTAATCAATTTATTTAGTTGGAACGGTGGAAGAGGCGGAAGAGCTGCTGGCTCTCTTGATGGTGAGTGATTTCCGGCCATGTAACACAACATTGAAATTATGCGACGTAAGTAAGTAACATGTGTACATTGAAGCTGAAGTAGTTGGTACCGAAGACCGAGGGAGCAGCGGCCTCCTTAGAAGACGTCGGACTCATGAGACAAGCCTCGATATTCATTTCCCGACAGGGGGTCTTTTACACCCCTGGCTGTACATGAACAGTTCAGTACTGTACACTGAAAATCAGGGTTAGGATGTTCTAATCATTACTCATTCTAACATCTTCAATCGAACTAGCCTGAGTAACTTTCATTTTTTGGAACCAAATATCATAAACAAGTGGATTATGTGTAAAATTCATTTAATGTATTTCCTTTTTATTTCAGGAGTAATGATAGTCGACTGGTTGGGTGATCAAAATTCAAGTCTAGAGATCCGAGTTCGATATTTTATTTAATTAATGGAGCCCAGGTGACAGAAGTGAATTACATTTTAATTTATAGCTCATTAACTACAAATTATTTTAGATTTTTAATTATTGTTAAAAAGCTAAAATAGTTCGTATTAATTAATTATATTTATGCGAAAAGCCTTGTTATGAATAAATGCAATTGACTATCGACATATGGCGAGATAACCATTTTCGTTTTTATGATTTTGTGGATGTTCTGATAGTTAGATATTTACACCTTTGTAACACGGTAGTGCTCTTCTTTGAATATAATTATCATAGGAAATAGATTTTCGGTTGGGTTATAGGAATTTCGAGCCAGGAGACCCAAGCTCGGTCCCCAGGTGGCCGGCTCGTTCTTTTCAATTTATAATGCAAATGCTGGAGAACTAGTGCGCAAATTTCAGCTAATGCAAAAATATTTTTTACACTTTTTCCGTTAGCAGTTTTCATTCTGTTGAGCTCAACCGTTTGTTCCCGTACTTTAACTTCGATTTACCCAACGTTTTATATTTCATAGACTTTTTGCACTTTTTCATTTCAAAGTAATTGTGTTTTAAATTGTGGTGTATTTTAAAGGACACGTTTATTTAGAGTCGTACGAACAGTGCTATCTTCGCGATTAGTTTTATTTATACTCTCGTGTTAGTTCAATATCAGTATCAAAAATTAGTCTTTCGTCTACTTTTAGCTTAAATCGAAATACGTCGGTCGAGTTTAAATGTACTTTTCAACAGCACTATAGTATTTACTGAAGTGTGTCATAATATAATCAAGCAATCATAGATCGTTTGAAATCAACAAAGGTTTAAAAGCGGAGAAAGTTTTTTTTTTTTTTTTTATAGAAAAGGGAGGCAAACGAGCAGGTGGCTCACGTGATGGTAAGTGATTACCGTTGGTCATGAACACCCGCAATGCCAGAGACGTAGCAGATGCGTTGCCGGCCTTAGAGTGGCCCCTTCCGAGTTGGGGGGGGGGGGGGCTGTAGTGAGTAGTATATTTTGCAAAAATATTACATGTAGGGTTTATAAATAAATATATAGATAGGGACAACATCACAAACGTGTAGCACGAGGTGTCTAATACAGAGATTGCTAATCGGATGTATCCAGTCGTGACTATTTTAGCAAATTCTCCCTTATGGGAAGTCTTTATGGTACAGTGCAGTTTCACAGTTTGCATTACGTCCGGGATTCAAACCCGAGTCAATATGGAAAAACGACTTAATGTATATTTTCTTGCGCCTGGGTGTTTGTGGTGGCATCGTTGTTACTGATTCTTACTTTGCGATCAGAGAAATATATGTGATGTTGTCCCTATCTATGTCTGTAATTTGTTATTAATTATATATTACAAAAACTCACAATAAACTGATATTTGAAAGCATTTGTGCTATTTCTCTTAACCTGCGTGCTTCGTCGTCGGTCTAAATACATGATTGCGTATTCTCATTATGGATCTTATATATAGGCTATATTTATGTATGACTGCGGTAAGAATTGATCTTACAATATAAGGCAGTATTACACACACCATTATAACAGATATTTGGACAACAAATACTCGTAACCCTCGATACCTACAAAGCCAGGATATACCCAGTAGGGTTTTATTGTTCGTAAGTCTAATAAATTGATTTGTGGTTCTGATTGTTACTAATATACAATAAACTGTGCTAAAGGCTTTAGGTCCTTCCCTACATATAGGTATATTATAGTTTTAATGATATTTATTTGTTTTAGTAAACAGAAAAATTTGTGTTTAATTATTCAGGAAAGGATTGCACCAAAACTATTATCTATATTCTGAAATACATCTTGAATCCCAGGCATCTTCTTCCTAGTTCAGGGGTCACTGATTACTGTTACAAATATATATCATCACGCCAATCTCAATACAGAGGTAGACAGAGGGCCAGATAATTAAATGCCTTCGACCCACATTCGACCGAAAAATTTTTTGGGACATTATGACAGGTGGTTAGCCCATAACCGTCTTAATGTCCGAGCCAATGGTTTGAATAGTACTTACGTTTTTGAAAAATACTCATTGATCATCAACACATCAACAAGCCTTGGGGATCGAACTCGGGTCTCTTGACTTCAATTCCGATCAACCAACCTATCTGCTATCGTAACTTTTATTCACGATACTGTTTATATGGTTATTTAATATAGATTATTATTATTTTTATTATACGCAGGTGAAACTTCGAACAGTGATCCCCGCACAGCCTGTAGAATCCGAAAATAGAAAGAATTAATTTGGCACTTGGCGTTGTCAATCTGTTTACCAGGCGAGGCAATTATGGCAAATTCTTCTAATAGGAGAGTCCTACTTCCAATATATTACATTTCCTTTCATTATTGAAGAGTTTATTCCAATGTAAGTAAATCTCGACTAAGAAAGCATTTTCGGGCTTTACATATTTCATGAGTCTAAGTGAACTCGTAGCTACGTACTTAAGTAAACGTAACATGTATGTACGTAACTGTAACTCAAGAGGAACTGTAAGGTGCTCTCTCCTTTTATTGATCTTTGTTATTGAATAATTTAAAGATGAAATTATTGTAATTTTCAGTTAATAAGAACTGTTAATATAATATCGTTTCTGTATCTGTTGCGGAGGTTCTCATACCAAGTGAAATATAAATAGGTGTTTTTTTACATGAATGGATGTTGTAGGCATTATCGGTATAAATGTTACATAAAAAATATGTGACAAAATAGAATACAATCTTCACGCCATCCCAATACTGGGGTAGACAGAGGTCTGAAAATGGCATTTTTTTGGGTTAACGTGACAAGTGGTGAGCCCGTCGGAGTCTTTATATCAAAGTCAACGATATAAATCTTAATTTTATGAAAATTTGTACGAGCCTTAGGGATCGAACTCGAGTCCCTTGCCTCGAATTCCGATCAACCAAGCACTCGGCTATCGTGACTATTAAAAAGTACGTGACGTTATTTATTATATATTTGTACATAAAAAATATGTGACAAAATAGAATACAATCTTCACGCCATCCCAATACTGGGGTAGACAGAGGTCTGAAAATGGCATTTTTTTGGGTTAACGTGACAGGTGGTGAGCCCGTCGGAGTCTTTATATCAAAGTCAACGATATTAATCTTAATTTTATGAAAATTTGTACGAGCCTTAGGGATCGAACTCGAGTCCCTTGCCTCGAATTCCGATCAACCAAGCACTCGGCTATCGTGACTATTGAAAAGTACGTGACGTTGTTTATTCAGAGCCACCATTACGATCTGTACGTCAAACTGAATGATCCCACTCTTGTGGTACGCTCATGCGGGATATTATTCAATATTTCATGTTCAGCTTACTATCAGAGTACTGTCTCAATCAACAATTATTTCCTGTCTCTTTTTTATTTTTAAATTCAAGTATCATTCGTGCGAGATTACGTTGACAGAAAATATCGAGGTGTTTTGTTATATGAGTATAATCAAAAAAGATATTTACGATTACATCACGTCAGTCACGGTAGCCGAGTTGTTGGGTGGTCGGAATTTCGAGTCGAAAGACCCGAGTTCGATCCCCAGGTGGCAGTACCAATGAGTTTTTCAAAAACTTATGTACAAATTTCATCGTTGGCTTGGACAAAAAAGACGGCGACGGGCTCACCACCTGTCACGTTGTCCCGAAAATATGGAAGGTGGGTCAAAGGGACTTAATTGTCTAGACTTGACCTTTGTCTACCCCTGTACTGGGAATTGCGTGAAGATATTTATTTTAAGATTACATGATTGGACAAAACACTAGTAGAATAACTACCTCGAATCTCTTTCGCTTCTTTCAAAGTCATAATTGCGTCTATCCGATTGTATCCGTTGCCCGTATCCATGTGTATTTATTACAGTTAAATCTCTTCATAGAAGTTACTCTGGCATCAAGAGAGGAAACAGAGCGTCGAACAAATGGCTCCCTCGAGTACAATTAATTAAGCGTCAAGCTGCACGGCTCCGGAAAGAAGAAGAAATAAAGGAATCGAAACTATGTTATCTTTAAATGCTCCGCTGCGAATTCCATTCCAATTATGTCGCAGATACGAAGTTACTATATATCATTGATGTTGACTTAATTGTTGACCTCTGTTTTTATATAGTCACGATAGTCGAGCGGCTGTAGTTTATTCCTGGTTGTGTATCCCCAGGTAGTAGGCCTATATCAATAAATAAATTAATATCTTCACGCAATTCCCAATACAGGAGTAGACAGAGGTCTATTCTAGACAATGGAGTCCCTTCGACCCACCTTCCACCGAAGATATTTTCGGGACAACGTGACAGGTGGTGAGACTGTCGCCATCTTTATGTCCAAGCCAACGATGTTATTCTTACATAAGTTTTTGAAAAACCCATTGGAACGGGCCTGCCACCTGGGGATCGAACTCGGGTTTCCTGACACGGAATTCCGACCTCCCTGCCACTCAGCTATCGTGACTTATCATGTCAATGAATTTTCAAAAACATATACACGATTTATATCGTTTGCTTGGCCAAAGCATGACGACGGGTTTACCACCGTGGGTCGAAGGACTTAATTGTCTGCACCTCTGTCTACTCCAGTATTGACTTTGACGTAAAGATATTTTTTATTATGAATTAGAGAGAAAATATCTTAAGTAATTTACGATGCGGGTATAATAATGTCTTATTCTTTCTCTGTCAAGAAAACTGGGTTGGTACCAAACTCTTGATTATTTCTGTCCCTAAATAGCAGTGTAAAAATTCCTTGGTGTCCTTGTGCTGTTATTTACTACTTTTACGTTCAGAAGTACTGTACGCTGTTAGTATGACAGCTAAGCGCAGCCTGTCTTTTGTGACGAAATACGAAACAGCAAACGAGATAAGTTCTTTAGATAATGTTATCCTAGAGCAATTATTTATTTTCTTATCATACGTGAACGATATGAGTTACATTAGACGAGTGATTAGGTTCGAGTCAAGAAACCCGAGTCGATCTCTCGGTAGGTTCACAGTTATAGGTTTTTCAAAAATTTATGTACGATTTGTATTTTAGGCTTTGTCATTAAGGCGCCGACAAGCTAACTATCACGTTTTTCCAAAAATGTCATTAGTGAAAGGTTGGTCAAAAAGGCTCAATTGTTTAGACCTCTGTCTATCCCAGTATTAGGAATAGCGTGAAGATATCAAATCTTTTTCTAATATAATAACTTTCTGACTTAAATTCGTTCCTTGTGACGTTCGGGCTTATCAATATTTCACTCTGACACAAACCGGTGCCTCGAGGAGATTTTCTCCTACTTAACGATGCATGAAATTAAAAGATCTAGAGCAGTCACGTCCACAAATTGGCTGCGGGGAGCGGAATTTTCCAGAACTGTAGCTAAAACTTTATAAGTGCTCACAGAAACTAAACTAATAAAAGCCGCCCATTAGAGATGGCGGCGCAATAGTTTCGGATGTGAACGTAATTTGCATCAATTAGTTAACGCGGAGAAGAATTACAGGTCTTCCAACAGAAACATATGCCACAACCACCACGATAAGTAATCGTAGATACTTTCACACATTAGACGCAGCTGTGTATCGACAGGTTTCTTTAGTTTTAATTTTGTGTTTCTAACTGATTAGTCATACATACTGCTTCTTAACATCATATGCAGTATGGCATATATTCTTGTGGTACTATTAAAATGTAAATAAAACATCTTCACGCCTTTTCAACACTGGGGTAGACAGAGGTCTTGAAAATAAGGCCTTTGTCGCACCTTCACATCCATTGGTATGATCCTACAACCAGGGAATTGACCTCGGGTCTCTTGAATCAAACTCCGATCACCCAAACACTCGATTATCGTGAATTATTCGACTTATACTAATAGGACTTAAGCTTCGGTCCCCGGCACAGTAATTTGCTTCGCGACACTCGAGGCCGTTCGCGGGGAGCCTCCCGGCGTAGTTCCCACGTTAATGAAGGCTCTACGTCTGAATCTACAAGAGATAATGTCGGTACTGTTATGTTGTACTGAAGTTGTAAAGTTGTAAATTTTCTGATTAATTGCTAGTATATCAAGATCTATATACACTAATACTATAACATGATATAAGATAAGGTTATATACTAATACTATAATATAAATATAATATAACTACAATGTACAACAGTCACGATAGACGAGTGGTTGTGTGGTCGGAATTTCGAGTCAAGAGACCCGAGTTCTATCCCCAGGTGGTAGGCTCGTACCAATGGATTTTTTAAAAACTCATGAACGAATTACATCGTTGGCTAGGACATAAAGACGGCGACGGGCTCACCACTTGTCACGTTGTCCCGAACATATTTTCGGTGGAAGGTGGGTCGAAGGGGCTTCATTGTCTAGACTAGACCTCTGTCTACCCCAATATTGGGAATCGCGTAAAGATATTTATATATTATTTATTTATATCAAGACCTTTGTAGATATACATTTCTTAAACATTACTTATTAAATCAAAACATTACAGCGGTGTGTAGGAAAGGCGCAATAATATGCCACTTTAAATGAACCTAAAGATGTAAAAAGTTACCTGCTACGGGCGGGATTGGAAATCATATTTTTTAAATCACTTAATTAATTACGTATAATGTTAGATAACTATATTACTATATATACTATATACACTGAGGTCGTCTGAAAAAAAAACGCTCTTTAGCGATAAGACGCATTATAATGAAGCGCATCTTTTAGATTTTCTTTGTGTTGCATTTGTGCCTTGTATATGTATGGTGAACAATAAAGTATATACTACTACTAATATGTTTAATGGTTGATTGATTTGATGATTGGTGACATGCTCACCACCTGTCACGTTGTTCCATAAATTGTCTACGGTGAAACTACTTAATTGTCTGGACCTCTGTCTACCCAAATATTGGTTATGCTGAGTAGATTATTTAAATGATTAAATTAAAACTTTATCGTTTGATCTACTGAACTAGAAAAACAACTACTTGATATGTGTACCAATATGGATAGCCAACAACTGAAAACATAATATTTCGAAAACCCATTCAAAATAGTTTTGCGATATATCGTTTATGATATGTTGCGGCGCAGTACTCGATGCGACGACGTAGCTGCACGCAGTTCGTTTGTGTACTGCTATCCGTATGTATCACTTCCGATAGGAGTACACAAACTGCATTCTAAATCACGACAAAATAATTAAATTGTTCTGTTGATCTACTTAAATACAACTTCTGTCGATCTAGTCAAAGAAACCATTTTAAAAATCAAGGTCAAGCGAGCACTGTGGTTTTAAAGTCGACGAGACGAAAATGTGACAAGCAAATACATATAAAGTGTTTACCCTGCAAGGGAATGGGTAAAATACATCGAAATTTATTTTTCCGGAGGTTTTCAATTCAACTACGAATGAACGCCCTTCGTGTTTATAATTTAAAAAGGTAACCATTCTGTTTAATACTAAAATACTGACGCAAGATTCATTTTCAGGCTTAATCTAAGTATGTTGGCTGCTTGTCGAACTTTGGAACAGGTATATGCTCGGTGGTGATAGCCTACAGTAACTGAATTCTTCTCAACCTTAATGAAGATAAGCAGAGCTCACTAACTTGGTCGATAGCGACCATGCAACAGCAGGCAGATTCACCAGGAATATCTTCACAGCATCCAGAAGCATTCACCAGAGTCCGAAATGTATCACGCTCCAACGAAACACATTAAGCACAGATGCACGCCAATTGCAGTCCAGACAATAATAACAGCACGAGAATATGTGATGATACAATTTAACCAATTACGAGTTTCTGATGTTCATGGTTGATCCGGCAGCCGGCTTTTATGTCAAAAAGCGCGGGCTTCGACTCGCCCTAAGCGCGTGAACCCCTCCAACATCTAAATGCACAGTGCTGTCACCTACAACTTCATTCATACGTAGGTTCCAAATATTAATTTATTTTTCTTTTAATTATTGTCGTTTATTAATATCAACTTGCCTGTACCAAATGTTCGTAAGTAGAGCAAAGCCTACGCATTCATCAATACCGCATAGAATCCTCCATGCATAGTTTTTCAACCAAAACACGATGTTATATTATTTAAGTTTTAAGTAAGGCAATCATAGTAATGTAAATTTTGCTTTTTGATTACCTAGTAATAAAATTACATAGAGTAATAAATTCCATATAGTAGTAAAAGTAATCAAATTAAATACACTGCTTTGCTTTTTATTCAGTTTATTTTTTTATTTGTTTCAGTTTTATCGTAAGCTATACCAACGGTAAGAACGGAGAACGAACAGCTACCACAATTTAATCGCTAGTCCATAAAACCGCTCAAAATAGCTTTAGTGATAAATGATTTGATTTAATTTCATAAGGCTCTTCTCTTAGTCGCCTCTGTCATCACCAACAAGCCGAAATACATTCTTAAGCCGATATCTTGCGGGATCATTTTAACTCTTTAGCTCAATGGGTAAGAACGCATATACCTATGGACTAATAGCTTTTTTTTAATAAATGAAATATTTTACCGTACGACAGATGAAGATCCCACAAGCCAGAGCGACGTACGGTTAAGTGTTAAGCTCATTATCCCTGACGCACCCCCGTGCGTTTATGCATTATTGAAATCCTGTAATGCCTTCCAAATTGACGACCGTTTTGCATTTTTTCTGGAAATTGAGCGTGACATTTTAATTCTCAATTTCCGAAATTAAAACTTTATCGTTTGATCTACTGAACTAGAAAAACAACTACTTGATATGTGTACCAATATGGATAGCCAACAACTGAAAACATAATGTTGCGAAAACCCATTCAAAATAGTTTTCGATATATCGTTTATGATATGTTGCGGCGCAGTACTCGATGCGACGACGTAGCTGCACGCAGTTCGTTTGTGTACTGCTATCCGTATGTATCACTTCCGATAGGAGTACACAAACTGCATTCTAAGTCACGACAAAATAATTAAGTTGTTCTGTTGATCTACTTAAATACAACTTCTGTCGATCTAATCAAAGAAACCATTTTAAAAATCAAGGTCAAGCGAGCACTGTGGTTTTTAAGTCGACGAGACGAAAATGTGACAAGCAAATACATATAAAGTGTTTACCCTGCAAGGGAATGGGTAAAATACATCGAAATTTATTTTTCCGGAGGTTTTCAATTCAACCGCGAATGAACGCCCTTCGTGTTTATAATTTAAAAAGGTAACCATTCTGTTTAATACTAAAATACTGACGCAAGATTCATTATCAGGCTTAATCTATGTATATTGGCTGCTTGTCGAACTTTGGAACAGGTATATGCTCGGTGGTGATAGCCTACAGTAACTGAATTCTTCTCAACCTTAATGAAGATAAGCAGATCTCACTAACTTGGTCGATAGCGCCTAAATGACCGTGCAACAGCAGGCAGATTCACCAGGAATATCTTCACAGCATCCAGAAGCATTCACCAGAGTCCGAAATGTATCACACTCCAACGAAACACGTTGAGCACAGATGCACGCCAATTGCAGTCCAGACAATAATAACAGCACGACAATATGTGATGATACAATTTAACCAATTACGAGTTTCTGATGTTCATGGTTGACCCGACAGCCGGCTTTTATTTTAAAAAGCGCGGGCTTCGACTCGCCCTAAGCGCGTGAACCCCTCCAACATCTAAATGCACAGTGCTGTCACCTACAACTTTATTCATACGTAGGTTCCAAATATTAATTTATTTTTCTTTTAATTATTGTCGTTTATTAATATCAACTTGCCTGTACCAAATGTTCGTAAGTAGAGCAAAGCCTACTCATTCATCAATACCGCATAGAATCCTCCATGCATAGTTTTTCAACCAAAACACGATGTTATATTATTTAAGTTTTAAGTAAGGCAATCAGAGTAATGTAAATTTTGCTTTTTGCTTACCTAGTAATAAAATTACATAGAGTAATAAATTCCATATAGTAGTAAAAGTAATCAATTTGAATACACTGCTTTGCTTTTTATTCTTTTATTTGTTTCATTTTTATCGTAAGCTATACCAACGGTAACAACGGAGAACGAACAGCTACCACAATTTAATCGCTGGTACATAAAACTGCTCAAAATAGCCTTAGTGATAAATGATTTGATTTAATTTCTTAAGGCTCTTCTCTTAGTCGCCTCTGTCATCACCAACAAGCCGAAATACATTCTTAAGCCGATACCTTGCGGGATCATTTTAACTCTTTAGCTCAATGGGTAAGAGCGCATATACCCATGGACTAATAGCTTTTTTTTAATAAATGAAATATTTTACCGTACGACAGATTAAGAACCCACAAGCAAGAGCGACGTACGGTTAAGTGTTAAGCTCATTATCCCCGACGCACCCCCGTGCGTTCATGCATTATTGAAATCCTGTAATGCCTTCCAAATTGACGACCGTTTTGCATTTTTTTCTGGAAATTCAGCGTGACATTTTAATTCTCAATTTCCGAAATTAAACTTTTATACATATTTTATACGGATTATAATTTTGTCACAGCTTTCTACTTACATTTCATCGGAGCTTATTTAGGACAACGTGACTGGTGCAGATCCTTTCGCTGTCTTTGTGACTTAATTGTATCGACCTCTGTCTTCCTCAGTATTGGGGATATTCGAAAACGTTATTAATTACTTTTCATAAAACATAAATAAATAGATAGGGACAACATCACACACATAGCTATGATCCCGAAATAAGTAGCTAAAGCACATGTGTTATGGAATCTGAATCAACGGAGGTACCACAAACACCCGTAACAAATAAGAAAAAGCGGTTTTCTACATTGACCCGGCCGGAAATCGAATACAGGACCCTTTTTGTATGTCACTTGTGCTCAGCCTCTCCACTTTTTTCTATACTGAGCCTCTATAAATATCACGATAGCCTAGTAGTTAGATGACCGGAGTTCAGGTCGAGAGACCCAAGTTCGATGTGCGTGGCCTAGGACATAAAGATGGCGACAGACTCACAACCTATCGAAAATGCATGAGTCTTCTGCATCCTACACTAGTCTCTTCACGTCAGTCATAAAAGTAAGCGTCAAGTTCATGTTTCCACTTGCCCCGCGTTTAAAAAAATTAAACGGTTTAAATTTTACCCCACATCAATCATCCGTCGCATTGGACGCGGAAATGAAAAGATTCCATCAATTCAAATTCGTCTTGAAGGATTATTTCCAGAGCGCGTTGGATATATCACGGGTGCCATCAATCATGTACGCACAGTATAAGTGGCTTGTATAGTAATTCGTGCAAATATCATTATTAACTTAAGTGACTTCGCATATATGTGTATAGCTGCTAGGGCAAGCTCGCAGTAAAACTATTAAAGAATTTGCCCAAACGTATCTACTGTACAAATACACCAAACAAAATAGTAACATAGTAAAGGCAGAAAAATTTAAAATTCGTTAGCAGAGCGAGCGCACAATATAGTAAGCAAATAAGATAATTCCTTCACTTACTCCTACCGTTTTTTATACAATTTTTGAATTCTAATTATGGGTATAATTATTATAACAGATAACCTATATTGTGTATGGAAATTTGTAATGAGTGGAAAAGAATAAGGAACGAAATTAGAAATAACATCTATAAGTTTTTATAAGTTCCTGTAGAGTTTGCAATTTGTAGAGCAAGTGTTAACATTCATACAGCTCCGGAGTGCGCGGAAACAGCAGTGTCGAAAACACTTTTTTTACCTTTTCTCGGGTTTGCGTGTTTGTGATACTTTCGTTCTTTCTGCCTCCATAATAAAAGTCCTTTTACTACTTAATTTTGTGTAATGCATGTGACCATCTGTGAATGTATATGTTCAGGTGTATTATGATGCAATTGTTATCGATTCAAAGCATATTAGCATGCAGAATTTTTAAATTTGTTATTAATTTTATAAATTTAAAATTTGGCTCCCTATTCTATATAAAAAAATAACAAGCATTCATATCCAAATAACAGCGCAATGAATATTAGGCTACCATGATAAAAGTAGGTTACATCCTGTTGTAATTCTATGTGACCGACCTCCGTGGACGAGTTTTGTGTCGCCACCTCTGAGATAAGAGGTTCGAGTCCCGGACAGGTCAACGTTAACCTGCATTAACACAAATATTCCACATTATTTCGAGTCAAGATTTTTGTGGTACCTTTGTACTTTCCTAATCCATAACGCAAGTTCTTAAGCTAGTTTCTTTGGTATGAGAGTAAAGCATGTGACCTTGTCCCTATGTATGTATGTATGTATGTATGTATACGTAAAGCAACATGAAACTCATCACTTAATAGACTGTACATAATCCGCAGTGAACGTAAATTGATATTCCGCCAGTTGCAGTTTGTGCGACGCTGCTGTTGCTGACATCGGCTAATTGCATTCGGTGCATTCGAGCCGCAGTCGACTCGTTGCTAGGACCCGTCCGCTCACCTCTTTGAATTCACGATGACCAATTTAAACAAATACGTAATATTGTTTATCCAAATAAATTCAAATAAAGTAATGATAGCCGAGTGGTTGGGTGATTGGAGCACGATTCAAGAGGCGTGTATGTATGTACATATGTACAATACTTATTAATAAAAAACTACAAAATCGTAAAGCCTTATTTCTGATTGCATGACTCCGTTGAGCGAGAAAAGAACCAGCCCTCTTAATCAATTTATTTTATAGAGATTATTAGCTAAATTTGTTTGATTTTATTAGCAGAAATCGAAATTAAAATTAAGAGTTTTCATTAAAATATTTGCCACTAAAATATACTAGAATTTTTCTTATACGCAAATATATTGTAAAGATATTGTATTGGTTTTTCGGGAGACTTATATTAAGTTACGACTCGACTTTTCACGTTCGAACACATATTTGCTGCTTGTCGCCCAACGAACCCATCAGTATAATTTAGCGACGTTTTCCTTAGCGATTGTCGCGTATTTGCTCCTTTGATATATTATCAATAACGTCGTTATTATTAGATTTATTGAGACACTTATTGTGCAACACTTTGTATTGTGAGGGATTGTCTTATACTATATTTACCTATACAATATGATTAATCGTATGCATACATAGATAAGGATAACCTCAGACTACCTCCGTCCACTCGGCCAGAGTCGCGAACAGGTTGGTTTTGACGGTGTCGCCAGCTCTATGGTCCCGGGTTCGATTCCCAGTCGGGTCAACGTAGAAAACACTTTTCTACATTTTCTTGGGTTTGGGTGTTTCTGGTAACTTCGTTGTTTCTGATTCCATAGAACAAGGAAGGCTGCTTACTTTGGGATCAGAACAATAAATGTGATGTTGACCCTATGTATGTATGTAGTTACCTATGAATGTATATAATATATTTATGTATATATATATATATATATATATATATATATATATATATATATATATATATATATATATATATATATATATATATATATATATATATATATATATATATATATATATATATATATATATATATATATATATATATATATATATATATATATATATATATATATATATATATATATATATATATATATATATATATATATATGTAGATAATTTATATGTTAATACATGGGTAAAGAAAGCTGTTACATAATATTTGTATATTTAGCTGTAAAAAATACAACGTCTTGTTAGAATATCTTGCCTTAAAAATTCATGTCAATAAATTAATTAATTCATGTGAATAAAAAAAAAAATACAGAGAATCAAATTGTCAAAAGTAATAAGTTAAATATTAAAAATAAACAGTTTAATGGATTATCGTACGTCATTCTTGAAATCAAAATCTTAAATGTCATTCTTCAATTGTCAAAATCTTCATTAAATTTATCATTTAAAAATCGTTAATATGTTAATAACATTTTTCAATCAGGAATATTCGGAGCCTTTGCTTGAAACTTTTCATGTTTAATTCTTTTATGTTTTTGGAATTTTGTTATAAATAATTGGAGCCATGCAAAAACACTATTATGCATAACCGCAGTTCTGGCTCTGCGAATGCATAGTCTTGTATTGTCACGTCGATTGCGATTGTGGACATCTGATAACTTCTGAAATTTATTTGAATTACTCTTTACAAACACAGCAGTCTCAAGTATGTAAAGTGAAGTAAGCGTAAGTATTTTATTTTCTATAAAATAACGTCGGCAACTATCAATTTTTCTTAACCTAAATATTGACCTGATGCATCGTTTTTGTGCTTTAAAAGCTAATTCCTTATAAGTTGAATTTCCCCAAAAATGATGCCATGTCTCAGTCTTGAATCAGCCATGCCATAATATGCCGTTAATAACGAATCAAAGTTTAATAATGAAGACAATTTATGAAGTGCGTAAGCAGACGTATTTAGTTTCTTAGACAGTTCTTCAACATGCTTTTTCCAATTCAGCTTCCGGTCGATGATTAAGCCTAGAAATTTCGTAGTGTCAATTTCATTAATTAGTTGATTTTCATACATTATGTTCAGGTTTGTATTTGAAGGTAATTGATTAAAATGCATTAAATTCGTTTTCCTTAAATTAATCCGTAAGTTATTGTTTTTAACCATTCAATAATTAAATAAAGTGTATTATTGATGTTATTGTGATATAAATTTTATTTTTGCATTCCATTGTCACTGTACTGTCATCAGCAAAAGTGTCATTTGATGATTTGTAGCATTAACATGGTCGTTGATATAAATAATGAATAATAGGGGCCTAAAACACTGCCCTGTGGTACTCCGTAACGTATAGTTCGTTCATCAGATTTATATGCATGTTCCCGTTTATCGCGATAATTTACTCGATGGATTTCAGTGTACTGCTTTCTGTTGTCAAGATATGATGTTATCAAATCTAATACTCTACCTCGTATACCATAATGATTTAGTTTGTTTGTCAAAATATCATGGTCAACACAATAAAACGCCTGAGTCATATCGCAGTATAAAGCACAAATTGGATTTTTATTGTCAACGTTTGTCATAATAACATTTAAGAAATCATAAATTGCCATATTGATAGTCATCTGATGCCTAAAACCTTTTTGTGCGTTGGTTAAAATGTTAGTTGTTATGTTAAAATTTTCTGATGCAGGAATTTTTCGAAAACTTTTGCGAATATCGATATGAGGGCAATAGATCTATAATTTTCCATATAGAGCTTATTTTCTTTCTTGAAGAGTGGTTTGACTACTGATGTTTTTAATTTTCCTGGGTAGAAACTTTTACTGATACTCAAATTGATAATATGGCTAAGGTGATTTGATATATTATTTGCAACAAATTTAACGACTTTTGTAGAAATTTCATCTGGACCTACACTATTAGTGTTGTTCAATGATGTTATAATATTTAAAATGTCAGATGGTGAACTTGGTGTCAAGAACATTGAATGATTATTGTTTAGTATTTGTAATTTTAGTTCATTTTTCAAATTTGTTGGTTGAATTTTATCTACGAAGAAATTGTTGAATGCACATGATATTTCTTTCGGATTCGTTATTATTTTATCATCAATTTTATTGATGATATGGTATCATAGTAAATTTTGCTTCGTATTTTTAATTATTTGCCATGTAGCTTTACTTCTATTCGTCGAAGTTTTAATACTATAATCATTTTGAGCTCGTTGTGTAAGTTTTATAATTTTTTAAGCTTTTGGAATATTCTTTAAATTTTATTTTATTATTTACAGTAGGTTTTAATCTATACATCCATAACAACTCCCTTTTCTTCTTACTGCAAATCTTTATACCTCGTGATATCCATTTTTGATTACTTTTTTGTTTTATAGTAATAAAAGCTTAAAATTTTCTAGAAAAATATTGTAGGCTTCGTTAGGGTCTTCCGTATTGTATATTTCAGAAAAGGATAGTCTTTTAATGCAGTCGTAAAACTTTATCATATTTTCTTTGTTATAATCACGTCGTTTGATGAACCACCTATCAAGAATGCAAATTTTTAACACCACATTTCAATAGTTGCGCTGTGTGATCTGATAGGGCAAGTTCTATTACTTCAGCTTTACAGTTATTATGAAAATTATGTCCAAAGTTATCAATACAAGTTTGACTTTTAATTCGGGTAGGTTGGTTGATCTCTAATTTGAGATTGTAATTTGAGAGAAGACATTCAAATTCTATTGAGACATTGTTCCGCTTTAAAATATTAATATTAAAGTATCAAATAATAATAAATAAATATCTTCACGCAATTCCCAATACAGGGGTAGACAGAGGTCAAGTCTAGACAATTAAGTCCCTTTGACCCACCTTCCACCGAAGATATTTTCGGGACAACGTGACAGGTGGTGAGCCCGTCGCCGCCTTTTATATCAAGCCAACGATGAAATTCGTACATAAGTTTTGAAAAACTCATTGGTACTGCCACCTGGGGATCGAACTCAGGTCTCTCGACTCGAAATTCCGACCACCCAACAACTCGGCTATCGTGACTTATTAAATAAATATTAAAGTATCCTGTTATTATAATATTTCTTTTTGATTTTGGTAACTACTTCTAAAATTTTTTCCAATCTATTAAAGAATAAATTAAAATTATCGTTTTTGGTACTGTATACATACACACGATTAAAGTTTTGTAAAGCACTAACTCAATAGCACAACATTCAATTAAACCAGGAATGGAGAATTTCTTAATATCTGGTAGTTCCGTAAACCGGTGTCCCTTTTTAACCAGTATGCAAGTGCCACCTCTTTTTTGAGTTGTTCTGCAAAAGCATGCACCTAAGTTATAGTTGGGGATGGTTAAAAATTTCTCGAAACCGGATATGATGAAATGTTCTGTGATGCATATAACGTCAATAGTTATGAGTTTTTCTTCTAGTTCATTTAAAGAAATTGTCAATGCATCTGATTTATTTAATAGACCTGCAATATTTTGATGCAGGATATGCAAATAATTATTAATGAAAAACTGATTTATTGTTGGTTCCAACTTCAATATTGTGTTACGATTGTCATTTTGTATTAACTCCTCATTTGACTTATTGACACGATTTTCTATATACCTAATTAACTCTCTTAAGTCTCGGAACACAGTATTTATGCCAATGTCCTTAATACGTCCTGTATGGTAGTCAAACATTCGATAGTCATAAGTTAAATTCGAGTTTGAGTCAAGGAGATATGCATATTGATGTGTTAAATTATCCAAGTATAATAAATTGTTAAAATTCTCTATTCTTCAATTAAACATGTTTACATTTAAATGTAGGCAGGCAAATTATAATATTAGTATGTTTAATTTCTTCCAATGTATTTCTGATGTGAATAATTAAATTAAAATAATTTTGTGTAGAATTAAAATCATCTTCGCCTATTAATATAATACAATAGTCCTTAAATGTAAATTGTTTTAATTTTGATTCAATGTTTTCTAACATATTAATGAGTCGAGTGTGTGGCTTTAAATAATGACATACTTGAAATTTATCATATGCCAGATTTTTCTGTGCTATTGATAATATATTATTATTTTGCTACTACTTAAAATACAAACTTTATTTTGCTTACTTGCGGGTTTTATCTTTTCAATATATTTTAACTGAGGCTGAGTTGCAAGTGGCGATATGATTTCTACATTATCTTGATTTTGAGTCTCTTTATCTGCTCTTTGTTGGGCGTTATTAAATTTTTCTTTTTGTTGCAGGACTAGTTGCATTTTTTTTCATTAATAAATTTGTTTTTAGCAGCTCTTGATTAGATCGTTTGCGATCCCTATTTTCTGAGGAAAGACATTCAATTTCTGCATGAGCACTGTTCAAGTCAATAGAGAGTTTTTTTTATTTCCTCCTTTAATCTTTGTATTTCATTAATCTTTGGATTTATATAGTCATCGGATATGTCAGGTGAGCTACCAGTGGTGTCATCTAGCGAACCCGCGATGAACGAACCTTCGTTTGTATTATTGGAATCGGATTGTGTACGTCTGCGACGAAATGTAATGTTTTCTATAAAGTTCATCTTTGTTTGGTTGGGTAAACTAGCTATGACATCTATCGTTCGAATGTGGAGTTGTTAGAAACTATTATCTTATAAATTTTAAATTTTGAACTAAATCATTCACAAAAAGTTTATAGATTAGGAATCGAACTCTGGTTTAAATATGTTGTTGATGCAAAATTCAAATGATGCACCTCACGGCTATGTTTACAACTAAAGTATCCGAAGAAATTAAGTATTATAACTGTCCTTAAGTAATAGTAACTTGTTGATATGACTAATGTTGAAAGAATTACAAATATTCACAGCAATTATTTTGTTTTAGATTTTTTTAGACTTGTGTGTGAATAACTAAATGTAAATTTCACCCGTTAATTGATTAAATGTAGCACTTGTAACACTTTTTTATATAAAGTTTTTTGTTGTTGTTATTTATTTGATTCATTACACTATTATTTATGTTATGTCATTTTAAAAACACATATAGTTCACATCTTAAGTAATTTTTTTATCAGACAACTGAGTTTGAATGAGTAGCTTAATTATTTTTTAAAAATTAAAATATTACACAGCAAACTATTTAAGTGATATCAGCGCCTCACGCGCGGGTAGAATCAGTATTATTACATTAGAATTGAAATTCTTTCTTTTAAAAAGATAGCACTACGGCTCATTAATTCAACGTTTTCCGTGTTCGTTTGAGATCTATGGTCCTTCGAGCCAAATCAAATCGCCCAGGAATAAAATTTAAGGGATAATAACGTGAAATCTAAGGCCTTTACAGAACTTATTCTACAGTCTCGAATATATTGCGTTAGTTTATTTAATTAAAGCATCTGTAATGAGACCCGACTTCGATCCTCAGATGGGAGGCTCGTACCAATGGGTTTTTCAAAAACGTATGTACGAATTATATCGTTGGCTTGGACATAAAGGTGGCGTCGGGCTCACCACCTGTCACGTTGTCCCGAAAATGTCTTCGGTGGAAGGTGGGTCGAAGGGACTTAAATGTCTCGACTCGACCTCTGTCTACCCCTGTATTGGGAATTGCGTGAAGATATTTTTTTATATTTCGAATGCTACGGCCCAATTACATTAGAATTTTAATTCTTTCTTTTAAAAATATAGCACTCCGGCTCATTAATTCAACGAAAACGTTAAATTTTATTCCTGGGTGAAAACGCCCAGGTATAAAATTTAACGGATACATTCGTGAAATCTAAGGTCTTTACAGTACTTATTCTATAGTTTGGAATATATTGCGTTAGTTTATTTAATTAAAGTGTCTGTAATGAGACCCGAGTTCGATCCCCAGGTGGGAGGCTCGTACCAATGGGTTTTTCAAAAACTTATGTACGAATTATGTGGTATGAGACCCGAGTTCGATCCCCAGGTGGGAGGCTCGTACCAATGGGTTTTTCAAAAACTTATGTACGAATTATGTGGTTGCCTTGAACATAAAGATGGCATCGGGATCACCACCTGTCACGTTGTCCCGAAAATAACTTCGGTGGAAGGTGGGTCGAAGGGACTTAGGTGTCTAGACTAGACCCCTGTATTCGGAATTGCGTGAAGATATTTATTATTTATTAAATAATCGTTTGACTATAAGATAAATAGAATTAAAGTTGCGTGGTCCTGACCCTCCTGTTATGGGTTCCAGGCTAGACTTGGGCTTTAAGTGCTTAAAGTGTGATTACAGCATTCAAATCTATCATCCCTTTTCTTTTCTAGTGCATAAGAGGCAACTTAAGGAAAATGCCGATAGATTCTGACAAACGGCAAAATAACCATCTGGAAAAAAGTCAGACGGAAATTTAGAGCTTTACCTTAATTAGCAAAGAACACTTCACCACGTAGAGCACGAACCATTCGTACAAGCTAGGGCCTTATGGTGATTGGGTGGTAATAGGCACGCGATCTTTTTTATGAATTTAAATAAAATGAATTAACTAAATTATTAGACGACCTAATAGCCTAGTTGGTAATGATCCTGCATACGAAACTATTGGTTTCGGGTTCGAATCCCGCTATGTGCGAACAATTGTGGCATGGAAATGAATATTTGTACTCCTGTTATGGATGGAGTTGGCGACACCATCAAAGCGGATGTGTAACTACACGAATTCTAAGTTCTAAAGAAAGTACTAACGCAAAGCAATTACAAATTTTACAATTTTTTTTTCTTTTTTTTCACTTTATATTTAATTTTAAGTGCTAAAATAAATGTGCCTTTCTTTCATAAAATCCGCGTCATGAGGGATCGCCTTTAAAATGAATAACTTAACAACAGATCTGAAGAAACGGTTTTCAAATTTAATAAGGCGAGGCGGAATGAAATCCCAAAAGAGCTCCATATAGAGTGGAGATCGTTCGGTCTATTAGTGAAGACGGGGCCGGCTTAAAGATAATTCATATTTAATTTACGATGAGAACCGTAAACTCATCTCCTGTAATTTTTTATGGCAATAAATTGAAAAAGAACCTAATAATCTTTGCACTGCTCAGCTTCAAACAATAAAAAATGGTTACTTCACGCTATTCCCAATACTAGAGTTGTTAGAGGTTCGCCACATCTTTCACTGAAGGCTTTTTTGGGACAGCGCGAAACGTGGTTAGCCTATCGACGCTTCAATGTTTAAGTCAACGACATAAATACTACGCAAGTTTTGAAAAACCCATTGGCTCTCACCTGGGGATCGAACTCACGTCTCTTGACCCGAACTCCGATCAATAAACCAATTGGCTATCGTTAGGTGTCATATTTCTTTCTTAAATAGTGTCTCTCTATCAGTATTGTGGAAGGAATGAGCGAATAAATCACGAGATATGGATAATCTGCTGAATAAGAACCGACAATCTAGATTTGTGTTGGAATGGAGAGAATATTGGTGGATATTTCTGTTTAATAGGAAAAAAGACTTGTAGATTTGATTTATTTTGTAATATTCTCTATGAATGGATACTTAGAACTTGTTTGTACCGACGTAAAATAATAACCAACGTAAATATTCATGTATATGTCATGTGGCTTAGGCGTAAGAATTTACAGGTGGCCTTTCTTCCCATGAGTGTCTTAGAAAACGACTAAAGGTAAAGCCTTAAAACTGCAATAGGCTACAGACAGATAGAATAATTTTCTAAATATTTACAAGACCAAGACGCAGCCCGGTGACGGGCAGCGCGTATAAGTCGCAGGTGCGCTAGGGACTGCCATTGCCAATCCGCTTGCCTAGCGTGGTAAACTCTCCCGTGTGGGAGAGGCCTATGCCTTGCAGGGGACTTGAACAGGTCGATATTATTATGATTATGACGATGAAGTATCCGACAGATCGTGGTAGCTCGTGAAGGACAACATTGCGAGGATACCTGACTATCTGAGAAATAAAAAAATATATTCACACATATTCTCAATACTGGTGGTATAATAATTTCAATAATGAACAGAGGCCTGGACAATTTAGTACTTTCAACCCATTTTTGTGATAAATAGCGAGGCTGTTCCCGTCTTGACAGAAATAATTTAAAAAATCGCATATTAAAAATAGTTGTATGTTACCCCTATGAACTATGATATTCCACAAGGCGAATACAATTGTAAGTTTTAAGTGTTTTACTTTATACATACGACGACTCTATAGCTCAGTTGGTAAATTTTGGAAGCTGCGAGTTGTGGTTTCTAATCACGCTAGTCAATTATCCCGCAAAAGACAAACGTTCATACATATTTACTATCGTTAACACACAAAAGTAAACAAAATTACTATTATTCCTATTAATCACTCCAACAAAGCTGCAATGCTTGTATCTGGGGCGCTTTATGACGATAATCGATAAAAGACAAAAATAAGTCGAATATTTTATCTCATTTAAAGAGAAGAAGTCCACCAGCCTCCCTCCCACAAATGCTTGCAGTAATTCTACTGAATGCATTACTACCACTACAATTACCACTGCTTCAATTTACGTCAAAATGTGAGCCGTCATGAGACGCCTGGCAGATGTGAAATATCGTGTGTACAAGTAATATGCATAAAAGGAATGAAAAAATTAAGTACTAAGAAAATACTAATGAAAAAATGAAATATTACGAATTTCTTACAGAAAATGGTAACTTCATTTAATAAGCATTTATTTACATTTGATATAAAAATTCGATATTAATATCAAGTGGCCACAATTTAAATATTTTCTCTCTCTCTCTCTCTCTGTGACCTCAGTTATAGTTATATTCGATGTTTCCTTTGCCGGTATTACTGTGATGATTGGTCGATGATAACTAAACTACGTTACAAAAGTCCCGTAGTAGTAAAGTCCCGTTTTCCCGAAAATATCTTCGGTGGAAGGTGGGTCATAGGGACTTAATTGTCTAGACTTGACCTCTGTCTACCCCTGTATTGGGAATTGCGTGAAGATATTTATATATTTATTTAATACCTTACAAAAGTATTGGCTGAAACATTAACAAGATAACTCACAATTACAGCATCTATAGTTGTTCCATATTTGGTAGTAGATTCTTTTGGATTGTTGTTGATTTGCAATTGAAATTCTTTTGAAGAATGTCATTAATGGCATTGATTCAGCTCTTGCAAATTTACATTAAAATCTCCAGCTAATTTTAATGGTAGTTTGTATTTATTCGTTTTAAAAATTATTGTACCTTTTGACTATAAGGAAATGACCTTTCATGTAAAATGAAATCTTAATATAATTTACATAGTCACTAATATGAATAATATGAATATAATTAATTAAATATAAAAAGGGATTTCAGTGTTTAATTATAAACCTTAATACTCAAGTAATAGGGTGTAAATTAGTATACCTTTGTATAGCCACGGCATGCGTCGCCACGCCAGAAATCCGTTTTACGTGCGGCTATAGATGTTTCACATCAAAAGTGATAAAAATAAAGGTATTTATTTAGCTAACTATTGGGAAAAAGCCAAATACTCATATTTACTTGTATCCAATATTTTTGTATTCGTAGTGGAGCGCTCACATCCCACTATCCTGTGTCCTCCGGCACTTATAAACATTTGTCTCCCAGTCGACATGATCTCGAATGTTCGGACTTTATAGGACTCTTATATCTTTTTTTATTCTAAGTTAATAGTCAACTTATTTATTTATTTATTTATTTATCTTCACGCACAATCCCTGACGGGGTAGCCAGAGAACAGATCGCCAAGTGTCACGATCCCTACATACTTCTTTCGCTTCTTTCAGATTCATCATCTTCTTCATACATGCACGTCTAGGTATCCGAGTACTCTTGACCCTCCTCTCTTCGAGCAATTTGCTCACATGGTCTTCGAAAGTTAATCTCGGTCTACCTCGAAACCTTTTAATATTAACTTTCGCGCTATATATTTTCTTCACCATTCGGTCTTCACTCATTCGCTCAACGTGCCCAAACCATCGAAGCACGCCCTTATCCATTTTGAGACAAGGTCATCTTTTAAACCTGCCATATTGCGAATCTCTTCGTTTCGCTTTCGGTCGGCCATGGTAAGGCCGCACATTTTACGAAGAGATCGCATCTCCACTGCATTCAACCTGCTTTCATGCTTCTTCTGGCATACCCACGTTTCGCTGCCATATAACAAAGTCGGTACCAGCACTGCGTTATGTATTGCAAGGCGTGCACTTTTCACAACGCCTTGCCTTTTGATTAACGCAGTCAGGGCACCATTGACTTTGTTCCCGGCAGCGACACGCCTGTCCACATCTAAATCACATCTTCCATCCCGGCTAAACGCACTCCCCAAGTATACAATTTCATTCACCTGTTCTAGACATTCCTGATTTACCCAAATTTCGCACTTCGTTCTTTCTTCGTCCCTTTCAAATACCAGAACCTTAGTTTTATTAGCATTCAAACGGAGACCATTAATTTCACATTCTTCTTTCATACACGTGACTAATGCCTGCAGTTCTGCCTCTGATGGTGCTATAAGCACTGCATCATCAGCATAAAGCAGACAATTTACTTTTATGTCACCCAATTTCACACCCAAACAGCTATCTTTCAGCTTCTGTAAACAGAAGTAGACCTGACACAACCCTGTTTTACGCCCGTTTGGACGCTAAACATGGGTGACAGGTCATGCCCTACCCGCACACAGGCTTTACAGTCACAGTAAAGTGACTGCACAGCCCTTAGCAATCGACCATCCACACCATACCCCGGCAACAGTTCCCACATTTTCTTCCTTACAACCTTATCAAATGCTTTCTCAAGATCCACAAAAGCACAGAAAATCTTCTGGTTAGCAGCCAGAAGCTTCTCCGTGATCATGCGGAGAGAAAACATTTGATCCGTGCATCCTCTTCCAGGTCTAAATCCGCATTGTGCCTCCCATAGAAATCTTTCCGATTTCTCTTGCATCCTACGTGTCAAAACCTTCGAGTAACTTTACTTGCTAAACTGGTCAAGCTGATCGCCCGATAGCACCCGCAGTCATAATGTGAACCTTTACCTTTATATAAAGGCACAATGACCGCGGATCGCCAATCATCCGGAACAGCCCCGTTCGCCAGCACAAATTGCACAGCAGATGAAAGCTGTCCCAGTCGCGTGGCCCACCATACTTGACCATTTCAGCAGTAACTCTGTCAAGTCCCGCAGCCTTACCACATTTCAAACTTCAAATCGCACATTCAATCTCTTTCATACTGATGACCTCAGTGTCATCGAGGTCCGAGTCTGGCGTACCAGTCACGGCGTCACCCCGGATCCCTCACTAAGATCATCACACGCATACATCTCTCTATAAAATTCGCTCCATCGCTGCATGACGTCCGATTTTTCTGAGAGGACGTCATTGGTTCCCGAAAGCACTTTATTCTATCTTAAGGCTGTCGCACCACTCCGGGTCCTTCCTACCTCTTTCCAGAAGAGTTTGAGTTCTCCTTGAAGTTGTGCGACAACCTTACGTCCGCTTCCATTCTACTCCTTTCACGCACTTCCTCAATCAATGCTTTCGTGTGAACTTTCTGGAGCTTATATCTTTCTTTCCTCTTCTCTCTCATATCCTTATCATTACTAGAGGCCAAGTAGTCTAACCATGCTTTCTTCTTCTTATTTACAGCTTCTTTCACTTCGTCATTCCACCGTGCATCACCCTTTTACTACTACCTCTTTTCACATTTCCACACGTCTTCCGCTACACTAACCATTCCATCTCTAAGGCTCTGCCATATTTCTTCCACACATTCTTTCCTAACACCAATGCTGTCCAGCTTTTCGGCTACCCTTGCTTGATATTTATTCCTAGTGTCCGCTTCCTGAAGCTTCCAGCTTCGGATGCTACCGACCGACTGTGGTTCTGGTATCGCCGTCCGGTGGCACCAACCCGCGAACAGACCCCTAAATCTAGTAATCACTAGGTAGTGATCCGTTCCCAGGTCAGCACCTCGGAACACCCGCGTATCCATCACCTGTTTTCGCAGTCGGTCATCCACCAGGAATAAATCGATCATACTTCTCTCATTCTCTCTTGTTCTAGTATACATATGGATTTTCTTGTGACTAAACATAGTGTTTGTCACAAGAAGACCCTTTTCCTTGCATACAGCCAGTATAAGCTTGCCAGCATCGTTAACCCTTTTATCGCCAAACATTCCAAGCACTGACTCGTACCCTGGCCGAGCGGTACCAACCCATCCATTCAAATCACCACATACAACAATTCTTTCGTTTCCTCTAACCAAGTCTAGAACTTCTCTTACATTCTCCCAAAACTCCTCCAGCTCAGCTCTGGACGACGAAGCCACCGGCGCATAAACAGCCAAAAGGAATAACTTCGTCAGTCCCAATTTAAAGCGAACCAGAAGTCTCGAGTTCACAACCTTATATTCAGTCATAACATCGACCAACCGAGACGACAGCAGCACCCCACTCCCTGGCAGGCGCTCTCGCTCTCCGGGACTCCGGACCATAGAGCTAACGCCCCGCCAGGGAGCTCTTCAGTACCGCTGCCCTTCCGCTTGGTCTCCGACAAACACGACATCTAGTTCTCTTTCTTTCATTATTTCAATCAACTCATTCGTCTTATGCCTCCTCTAACATTCCACGTGCCAACTCTGCACTCCGTCCTCCACCTTCCGCCGTGTCGGGCTGTGCGTGACGGGTGTCGGTCCCCATCGCCGCTTTGCGCGCTGCATTTCACACCAACGGGGACGAACTGGCGTGCGTCGCCTTGGGGGGACGCCCTAACCCTCGTTGGCATGGGTGCGCAGCTGTGTAGAATTGCAGCCCTGAAAAGGGCTGGCAGGGGTCGCGACGAGCACGCTTCTACAATGACCCCCAAAGTCAACTTCGACGACGTATATTTTATCGAAAGTTATAACTTAGTTATACGTTAGGGTTAGGGTTGTGATAAAGCTTTTTGTGGAACTCATATAATTTTGACACATCATAATTACGAAACATTTTTTTTAATGAGACATACAATTTTAAATATACGGTTTATGTCACTGTAGAAGGCTTATTTTCTACTAGGTAATGGTAATTTCAAGGTCGCGTCACCGATATGGTAACACGAATGTTTATCCAGCTTTATTTTTTAATAAATAAATTCGCACATACAACACTTACATTACTGTGATCCCAAAGTAAGCAGTGATTCAAAAACACAAGTGTTATGTCTAATAAATTGATTTGTGGTTCTGATTGTTATTAGTAATAAACTGTGATAAAAGCTTTAGGTCCTTCGCTACAATAGTATATTACAGTTTTATAGTAAAACGGTATTTTTTTTGTGTTATGTATATATATACGTCGAGTAGTTGCAGCGTAAGAATATACCCATCCCCTTCTTCACATGGAAGTCTTAGAGAAACTAAGCCTAGTAAATCGCAAATGCTACTCACACCTACCTTGAATTATAAAAACATAGAAAAGCAGCTAAGTATGCAATTGGAGAAATGAGTACTTTAGTTTTTACTTTATTTGTCCAACATGTGACTTTATGAATAATTAAGTTTTGTTTTAGTAGTAAATGAATTATCTATGTTAAAATAATAACGAGGGTGAAGGCGGTAAAGGCTAATGTTAGTAAATTCCTTTTCTGCGATCTGTACCACACTGTACCGCACTGCCAAATAGCTCTGTAGCAAACGGGGCTCTGTTCCAGACGGTGTGGTACAGAACACCAATGTAATAACGGATCATGGGATACTATCAGGTTTATTGTTAGCTTGTTTTTTATTTAAATTTTAATAAAAAAAACGTTATAGAAAAAAATATATTCTTCACGTATTTTTTCCCAATGAAGGGGCTTATGACCAACATTTCGCCGGAGCTTATTTTAAGATAACGCGACTGGTAGTGGTCTGTCGCCATCTTTATGTCCAAGTACAAAGTTATGAAAAAAATTATTGAGCGTGAATATAAAACTGTAAATAATACATGAATGTAAAATAGTTACCAACATTTCACAAATAAATATTCTATTAAATTCTATACTGCGAGCCCTCCTCCTCGGGATTGAATTCTGGTCTCTCTCGAATTCCGATCACCCAACCACTGGACCATCTTAACTTTTTCTTGTAACTCGTTTAATTTGTGATGTTTCATCAGTTTCACATGATAACAATTAAAATCCAAACTAATTAGGAACGACAATCACTTATCTGCTCCACAATGTCCCCCACTCTCAGCCGGCCAACATCACACAACCGCTAAGTTAAATTAATCCGGAACTCGGAAAATTCACACAAGAACGAGTGCCGATAACGCGATGGTTATAATTTGTGGAATTTGACATCACAATTAATATGTTATTGTATTAAAGCAGCGTACTTTAATTATTGAAACTTCGTTATTTTCACTCGACTGTGTAGTGAAGTTAGTAGTTCGAGTTTATGTATGTTATGTATATATGTTTATATGTATGGATATGTATTTTTAACAAGCCTATATATCTTGAAGTATTTCAATTAGATAGACAAAGTTAGACTTGTCTTTACTATGAGTCAAGAGATCTTATCTAAATACATGCATGATGAAAAAGAGGATACCTACGGAGTTTCTTGCACCGGTTTCTTCTCTGTCCGAGGATTATCACGATGCGATGGTAGATTAAAAACAGATGATAATGGAAGTAATGTTATGTCACTAATGGTAGTAATGTAATGATTACAGCATGTTCTTCATATGGGTAAAGCGTATGTCCTGCAGTAGACATTTTAGGCCTTTAAGTACAGGTCAATTAATCTTTGACAGCTAAAATGTACTTGGAGCACATTTATAATGAAAAAAAGTACATTGTAGAACATGCTTAAAAATATTGTTGGGCACCACACGATGAAAAATGTTTTCCCTCAACTCTCAATGGATTTATCGTATCGTCAGCACAACAGTGTTTGTAACGTCGACAAAAACGTTAGTGTTGAGTGAAGCCCGAAACGAAAAGCAAAAGAACAAAGCAGCGTTAGGATTTATCGTTCAATTCAAAATAAAGAATTGAAATAAAATAGTGATGGGATAGTGTGTACGCTAGTGATGGGATGGAGTTCAGAAAATAGTGGTTCGTTCTATAAATTTTAATAAAAATTTTCACTAACTTGTCACAAGTAAATGTTACTAACATGTCTGCTGCACTACAGACAATAATACAATTTTAATGGCATTTATGTTGGCAAAACATAGAGTAATTATTTACATTGTAACTCTCGGTCTGTAATTAACTGTTTATATTTAGTAGTACACATTTCATTGCTCCCACAATTAACATTCGAAAATAGATGCGCACTGACTTAAAACTGTAATGCAAACTAACACGCAACCCAGATTTAAAGCAGAAATATTGTAATTAAATAGTAAAATTTAGTATAACAAATAGCCAAGTCACGATAGCCGAGTTGTTGGGTGGTCGGTATTTCGAGTCGAGTGACCCGAGTTCGATCCCCAGGTGGCAGTACCAATGAGTTTTTCAAAAACTTATGCGCGGGCTCACCACCTGTCACGTTGTCCCGAAAATATCTTCGGTGGAAGGTGGGTCAAAGGGACTTAATTGTCTAGACTTGACCTCTGTCTACCCCTGTATTGGGAATTGCGTGAAGATATTTTTTTTTATTAAAACTAGGCTTGGTTATCGTAGACACTGCACACATGAGACGCTTTTTTAGTTTGTTTTACGGTTTCCTTAACTTTAATCTGATATTTTCTAGATAATTATGATCATATAACGCCTAAAATCTTCTTCTTATTACCGTGTCGGAGTAATTCTCAAATTCGGTCCCCGGTCCAGTTATTTGTTTCGCAACACTCGACGTGATCGTGAGCGGATATCTTCTGCTTTTAGCAGGTATCGGGCCTCAAGGTAAGCCTCAGTACCCAGACATCATCTCAGGGGGCTGCTCCTCCGCCGGTCCTGGGTACCGCTTTCTGCGGTATATGTAGAGATGTTGCGTATTTTACGCATTACGTAGGTTCTTTCACTCTTCCCCGTCCTCCCCCTCAACGAGGTCGGGTGGTGGCTGCAACAATTCCCTTGGGAGAGGTCGCCGTTCTGGTTGTCGAGCGTGCTGCCGCAGGAGGTCCGATAAGGACGCCAGGTCGCGCAGGTGTTCATGTGGTCCAATATCAGCGCGGTCATACATTTTCTCTGGCGATGACGTCATTCCGGACGTAACGAACAGCTCCCACAATCACTCTTAGGGAAATGTTTTGCTGAACCTGCAATCTTTTCCGCTGTGCGGGAGATGTGAACGCGTACCACGCAGGTGCAGCATATGTGATTCGCGAGCGGATGTAGGTCTTGGAGATCCCTACCTTGGTCTTCGTTGGCAGGTTTGATGCCAGAACCGGACGGAGGACCGCCCTCGCAGCTCTTGCACGCTGTATTACGTATGAGACCTGAAGGGTCATACGTAGAGAGCGGTCAATCTGGCATCCAAGGTAGGTGATGGTTTTCTTCCACTCTACATCCTGGCCTCGGAGCTTGAGTGGTGGTGGTACACGTCCCTGTCTGTTGACAATAATGGCGCATGTCTTGCCAACGTTCACGGCCATGCGCCATTTGTCCAGCCATTCAGGCAACAGGTTCAGCAGACACTGCATCCTCCTGGCTGCAATGTCTGCCCGACGGGACGACGTAAAATACGCGCTGTTGTCTATGTAGAGGGCGAGCATGACATCTTGTTCCCATTCTTAGATGCGACCTTAAAGTGGGGGGATGTCGTTGGTGTAAACTGCGTACAGGTGTGGAGAAAGACAGCTGCCTTGTGACACTCTACGCCGCTTGCGGGAAGTATCCCGGCGTAGATCTTACGTTAATGAAGGCTCTACGTCTGAATCTACAAGAGATAATGTCGGTACTGCTATGTTGTTCTGAAGTTTGTGAATTTTCTGATTCATTGCTAGTATACCATCTTTGTAGATATAAAATATCTTCACGTAATTCCCAATACAGGGGTAGACAGAGGTCTAGTCTAGACAATTAAGTCCGTTTGACCCACCTTCCATCGGAGATGTTTTTGGACATTTTGTAGATATACATTTCTTAGACATTACTACTTAAATTAAAATATTACAACAATGTATAGGTGTGTGTATCTCCAGCTGTTTAGCCCTAAGGTTATCTGGAAGTGATGGCGCTTTGGCGACAAGACCGCTTCATTAAGTATGCGTGTCTTCAGATTATCTTTGTGTTGTATTTATGTCTTGTATAAATGTGGTGTTCAATCAAGTATATACCTATTACTAGTGCTATTTTTAATGGTTGATTGATTTGATGATTAGCGACAGGCTCACCACCTGTCACATAATCCCATGAAATGTCTTCCCTAAAAGGTGGATCAAAAGGATTTAATTCTTTGCATCACTGTCTACCCCAATATTGGTAATGGCGAGTAGATTTTTTATTGATTAGATGAAAACTTTATATACACCGCTAGGTGTGTCTCGCATAATAATGATTACATAATTGTATTTCTATTTCTTCATAAATTGTGTCTCACTGTCGGTATTGCGGAAAGAATGAGCGAATAAGTCACGGAGATATGGATAATCTGCTGAGTAAAAACGGACAATCCAGATTTGTGTTGGAATAGCGCGGCAATGTCGGGTGGATATTTGTGTTTAATGGGAAAAAGACTTGTAGATTTTATTTATTCTGTAATATTCTATGTAAATGGAGAGTCCTTTTTGCAATATTAAAATAAACGTTTTTTACTACATATGTATGAATATATATACGGTACATACACGGAAATAACATTTTTCACAAATTTTTTCTGACTGTCTGGTTGTTCCGGCTAATCTCTGAAACAGCTGGACCGATTTTAACACGACTTTCATTGACAAATAGCTAATTTTATAAGGAGTAACATAAGGTACTTTTATTTTAGAAACATAATTAGGGTTTAGCTGTAAGTGCTAAACTGCGGGAACACCAGGAGGGCAGCTAGTCCTTAATTACTACTTAAACCACGCCAAATATTCATGTATAAGCCATGTAGTTACGGCATCAGAATATACGGGTGGTCTTTCCACGAGCAAATTATCCCGCAAGTGGCAAACGTTCTCAGTAATGTTGGCCTCTCTCGGCATATCGACCAATGGAATGAGCGTTCAATTTTTTTTTATTAAAGGTAAACAGCTTTATCATCATTTCTATTAACCACTCCAAGCTTGTGCTTGTGTCTCGAGAGGTCACGACCGTAGTCGAATGTCGGGATCGAACCTTCGAAGTGATATTTCGCATTCCGCGCCCTAAATCATTATAAACTATGGACGCTTCTATTTACTACAGTTAATGGACTCAGTCTGAGTAAATTCATTATCAAATAGATGATAATATAAAATTATTTTGCAAAATTCTGAACGCTACCGGACCCGACGAGAAAAAAGCACGAGATTGCCTCCCACAGATGCGTACCCCATTTGTCTCCCAGGCGACATGATCTCAATGTTCGGACTTTATGGACCCTATCTCTTTTTTTATTTCAAGTTTTATTACAACTTCGATGTCGTATATTTTATACATATACGACATCGTATACATGAATATTACATGAAAGACGATGTTTAATAAATAAATACACAGATAGTGACAATATCATATACATTGTCCTGATCCCAAAGTAAGTAGCTTAAGCACTTGTGTTATAGTACCAGAAACAATGAAGGTACTACAAACACCCAGACCCGAGAAAATGTAGAAAAAGTGTTTTTCTACATTGACCCGACCGGGAATCAAACCCGGGACCACAGAGCTGGCGAAACCATGAGAACCAGCATGTATGCCATTCGTTCACGGAGATCATCAAACGTATCCAAAAATAATCTACGCTATTGATAGCCAAAGGTTTTTTTTTTCGAAACAACGCACAACATTCCTACAAACAAGATAGATAGAGCTATGTGAATTTACAAATGTAATTACGAATACTACAGACTGACCTCTGTGTTACATTTATCTTCACGCAATTCCCAATACAGGGGTAGACAGAGGTCAAGTCTAGACAATTAAGTCCCTTTGACCCACCTTCCACCGAAGATATTTTCGGGTCAACGTGACAGGTGGTGAGCCCGTCGCCGCCTTTATGTCCAAGCCAACGATATTCGTGCATAAGTTTTTGAAAAACTCATTGGTACTGCCACCTGGGGATCGAACTCGGGTCTCTCGACTCGAAATTCCGACCACCCAACAACTCGGCTATCGTGACGTATCGTGACGTGATGTGTTACATTTACCTTTATTATAACGTGGGAGCAGTCGGAGTCGCTTATTGAATTTATGACGCACGTGTTCGGCGACGTGTAAACGTAAATAAGGTTCCACAGACGGACATTTCGCTCTGCAGCTTCCAAATTGTATGTTAATCTGTTATTTTTGTAAATGGTATGCGAATGTGTGCTTTCTCTTATAGGATTATAAGTATGTATATCATACTGTCCGTTAGTCGTGTGGTTACAGCGTAAGATACCACCACTAATCTTCCTGTGAGTGTCGTAACCGATGACTAAGGGTAAATAAAAAATAAAATAAATAAATAAATATTTTCACGCAATTCCCAATACAGACAGTCTAGACAATTAAGTCCTTTTGACTTACCTTCCACCGAAGATACTTTCGGGACAACGTGACAGGTGGTCCTTATGTTTACGCCGCCGTCCTTATGTCCAAGGACACGATATAATTAGTACATAAGTTTTTGTTAAAAGTCATTGGTACGAGTCTGCCACCTTGGGATGGAACTCGGGTCATGTGACTCGAATTCCGACTCCACCCACACGGCTATCCTGCCATTATGTTGCTCATAAAGTAAACAGTACAGCGACCTCTGAAACAACCTGAAATATTGTAACGAATCCATCGCGGTTATTGAACAAAAGTTGCATCCTCAAAAGGGTCCCTGCGTTCATTTATCACTACAGCCTTCCTTTACTGTGTAAATCCTTATCAATTATGCCGTTGTTAAAATGAATTAAGCAAGAGGAGACCATGTTAAAATCACGATTCTCTGTGGTTTTTTGAAATAAGCTCATAGGCAATTCCGACTTATTAATGTGAAAGTTTATATTTCAAAAATCATGAAGATCGTTTTTTTATTGGATTTGGTTACTGGCAGCTTATATGATGGTGATAACTACTGCAGCCTATGTACCTTGAGCTAACTTCAAGCAGAAAATTCACATAAATACAATTTAATAATTAAAATAAGTTAACTAAACGTCTATCATGAAACATGGAAAAAAAGAATATACAATCTCTTACGAAATTAAATAACACAAATATAAATTTCTTTAAAAAGAAAATTAAGTTGTGTTTACAAAATATTTTGTTTAAGATATTTATTTATTTATTAGATAAATGAATAGACTCTTGACCTCCATCGAGGACGACAGCAGTATTGGGAAAAATTAAAACTATACAAGTTTAAATATGAATTGCAAAATTGTACTTACATAGTAAATGGGCCACCGCGGAATAATAAATAATCATTACAATTTTATAATAAAATTCTGCGCATTCCCGCTAATCAAAATTAATGTTTATTGCCAGAAAAAAAATGCTTCGAGGAAATACCTGCATGCATTTATGTTTGAACCTCGACAAATACAATAACTGTTTTTCTTATTTTACGGGTGTGGGGTAAATAATTAGCAAACTGTCCACTTGATACAAAGGGCTCCAACAACCTATAACACCTGCAAACTATTTTCATACAAAATCTTTTAGTTAGATTTATGTACATGTAAATATTACATGTAAATATTATGTCACCTTGTAGTAGTTTACTTTTAGAGGCAAACAAATCCTAACGCTTGGACAGTTAGGCGGTATCGACTCACGACATAGATGAGGTCTATGATGGAGCGAGTTTACTCATGACAAGCCTGTGTACCTTGAATTGTATTCTTTCGGAAATACCGACGCCGGAAGAACATTCCACTCCCTAGCTGTGCGCTTTATATATACTATACTATATGATATTGGGTTTTATAGTATATGTACGCAAATACTATAAAACAAAATATTATAAGCACCTATTGTATAAATATTTAAGCTTATAATTGTACTTATTATGAGTAATTTTGATTTGATGCTCCTACACTAGAATAAGTTTTTTTGATGTGACTGAATGACATAATGTTTTTATAAGAACAAAATTCTTGAAACACAAAGAAGGAAGAAAGAAGGTTGCCGATGCGTTCTCAGTTGTTACAACGCTATTTGGCAGCTGAAATAACTAAGTGTGTGTTTCTGATCCAGACGATTCCTAGGCAGGGAAGGCATCTACTTCCATGCTTAATATATTTTGTAAGGATAAACACAACAATAACAACTATAAATAGTCTCTCAATTCTTATACTGAACGCCCAATCACTGGGATATTGTGACTTTTTTGTATAACAACAAAAATATCTTCCCACAATTCCCAAAACTGTGGTAGAGGTCTTTTTTTTATAGAAAAGGGAGGCAAACGAGGAGGTGGCTCACGTGATGGTAAGTGATTACCGCCGCCCATGAATACCCGCAATACCAGAGGCAGGCAGAATGCCCCCCCCCCAGAATTAGGGGTCGGGGGGTGTGTGGGCCTCCAGTTACCTGCACCCCCCGGACGAAACATTTTTTAAGAAACCCATTGGTAAAAGCCTGCCACCTGGGGATGGAACTCGGGTCTCTTGTCTCTTGACTCGAATTCCGATCACTAGCTATTTTGTGAATGTGATTTTATTATGTGAGTGTTTTCTATTACAAGAATTTTAATCAAGCTTAGTTTGTTTAATACCTTCTCTACAGACACTCGCGTCACTGCGCAGCTCTCGACATGACTAGACTGCACGGTTCGTTAGCCACGTCGCAGATATCCGTGCGGCGTACATCCTACGCCTTAGCTGTAGACTGCGATTTACGTCAGCATTTATTGGAAATCGTAATATTATTAAATAAATAAAATAATTAAATAAATAATTTGACTCAAAGTCACTGACTGGGTTGCCAAAAAGAACATATAAATACATAATAAAATAATAAAATATATTTTACTTAAATTTACTCAACCTAACTTTTGCATACCCAACAGATGTTTTCGATGTAATTTTTATAATAAATAATTGTTTTCGAGAATAGGATGCGGTATATCATTTAGAGGCGCTATACCGAAAACTGCCTCTAAATGCAGGGGTCTTATGTTATGTAATAATATCTAACCGGTATAGAACATGTTATCGCACAAAGCTGATGAATTTGTCTGCCCGGGGGAGCGCCTGATAGACTTTGTTTTGTTTGAGGGTAAAAAATAGAAAAATGTAATACACGGAGTAATTATAACGTTGAATAATTAATTTGTTAAATTAATATTACTGTGCAGTAATTATAATCTATAATCAAACACCAGTTAAATAAATAATATTTATATTTTAACCCATAGTCCCTGAGGGGATAGACAGAGACATGAGATCGCCACATGTCACACAGTGTTCCAATCCAATCCTTTAATAGGACTTTCGCTTCTCTAAAATTCATAATTTTCTTTGTACAAGCTCGTATCCAAGTACCATTAACCTTCCCTTAATTTAATTCAATTCATTTTATTTTCTTTCTTTAATTACATTTGCAAAGTAAGTCAAGATCCTGTTTTAATGTCCATGTTTAGCAACAGAAATATAATTCACTGGATACTAACACACATACATACGTAATGACCTGTAAGTCCATGCCGTATGTATTTCTTGTAGGTTTGGCGAAGGCGAAGTACCTGATGCCTTACTACATAGTCGCGGCGGCTCGTTATATGAAATCTATTTTATTAGTTAACTAGATAATACACTGAATAAAGTTACCATGGAATGATTACTAATATTACGTGGCTAATAGTTTCAACGTTAATTTATGGATTTATTGATAATAGATGTCACTATGATCAGTTGTATAAGTAATGTGATTTCTATATTTTGTGTTAACCGAAAATCTTGTCAAGACAACAAAGCGTCTAAGCACCGCAGGACTATTTTTGATACACACTTTCTTCATTTTCTCGAGTCTTGGTGTTTGTGGTGATTTCGTTTTTCCGATTCCACACCACAAGTGCTTAAACTGCTTAATTTGGGATCAGAGCAATGCATGTGATGTTGTCACTATCTATGTATGTATTTGTTTATTTTTGAATATCGTTATAAGTAAAAAAACATACGAAAAATCGGTGTATATTGGCCATACATGAAGGTGGAATGTTGTTTCTATTGTAAAGACAGCTGATCTGGAGCATCAGGAACTCTAGTCTTTCAATAATATCTGAACACTCGATTTTTACAAAGCAACTTCGAAACTTTTGTGTATTGCTTTATTAGTTATTTTGTATTTATTAAATAAGTATAAGTTAGTTCTGGTTTGTATTCCTGACATTTTCTTAACGTTATTTTTGACGTGCAAATACATATCGCTCTGACGACGCGATAAATCCTTTGAGAGCTAAGGCGAAATGTTTTTCATGATACGTGCAGCTTTTGCAACAAAGCTCTGTGAAGAAATATATATTAACAGTGGTAGAGCCACGCATCAGCTTTTGTTGTTGCATGAATGGGTCGGCTCGACCGGGGAAGTACCACGACCTCAGAGAATACCGGCGTGAAGTAGAAGTCTAACAGGCTTCTGCGTTTCGTCTGGTAGTGCTGCGAATAACCAAATTTTTATAATAAATAATTGTTTTCGAGAATAGGATGCGGTATATCATTTAGAGCGCTATACCAGCTGCCTCAAGTAGGGTCTTATATTTATGTAATAATATCTAACCGGTATAGAACATGTTATCGCACAAAGCTAATGAATTTGTCTGCCAGGGCATGATAGACTTTGTTTTGTTTGAGGGTAAAAATAGAAAATGTAATACACGGAGTAATTATAACGTTGAATAATTAATTTGTTAAATTAATATTACTGTGCAGAAATTATAATCTATAATCAAACACCAGTTAAATAAATCATATTTATATTTTAACCCATAGTCCCTGAGGGGATAGACAGAGACATGAGATCGCCACATGTCACACAGTGTTCCAATCCAATCCTTTAATAGGACTTTCGCTTCTCTAAAATTCATAATTTTCTTTGTACAAGCTCGTATCCAAGTACCATTAACCTTCCCTTAATTTAATTCAATTCATTTTATTTTCTTTCTTTAATTATATTTGCAAAGTAAGTCAAGATCCTGTTTTAATGTCCATGTTTAGCAACAGAAATATAATTCACTGGATACTAACACACATACATACGTAATGACCTGTAAGTCCATGCCGTATGTATTTCTTGTAGGTTTGGCGAAGGCGAAGTACCTGATGCCTTGCTACATAGTCGCGGCGGCTCGTTATATGAAATCTATTTTATTAGTTAACTAGATAATACACTGAATAAAGTTACCATGGAATGATTACTAATATTACGTGGCTAATAGTTTCAACGTTAATTTATGGATTTATTGATAATAGATGTCGCTATGATCAGTTGTATAAGTAATGTGATTTCTATATTTTGTGTTAACCGAAAATCTTGTCAAGACAACAAAGCGTCTAAGCACCGCAGGACTATTTTTGATACACACTTTCTTCATTTTCTCGGGTCTTAGTGTTTGTGGTGATTTCGTTTTTCCGATTCCACACCACAAGTGCTTAAACTGCTTAATTTGGGATCAGAGCAATGCATGTGATGTTGTCACTATCTATGTATGTATTTGTTTATTTATGAATATCGTTATAAGTAAAAAACATACGGAAAATCGGTGTATACTGGCCATACATGAAGGTGGTATGTTGTTTCTATTGTAAAGACAGCTGATCTGGAGCATCAGGAACTCTAGTCTTTCAATAATATCTGAACACTCGATTTTTACAAAGCAACTTCGAAACTTTTGTGTATTGCTTTATTAGTTACTTTGTATTTATTAAATAAGTATAAGTTAGTTCTGGTTTGTATTCCTGACATTTTCTTAACGTTATTTGACGTGCAAATACATATCGCTCTGACGACGCGATAAATCCTTTGAGAGCTAAGGCGAAATGTTTTTCATGATACGTGCAGCTTTTGCAACAAAGCTCTGTGAAGAAATATATATTAACAGTGGTAGAGCCACGCATCAGCTTTTGTTGTTGCATGAATGGGTCGGCTCGACCGGGGAAGTACCACGACCTCAGAGAATACCGGCGTGAAGTAGAAGTCTAACAAGCTTCTGCGATTCGTCTGGTGAGTGCAGATAACCGGAGGCCCACACACCCCTCTCCTCACATTCTGGGGGGGGGGGGTGGATGGCAACGCATCTGCTGTGCCTCTGGTATTGCGGGTGTTCATGGGCGGCGGTAATCACTTACCATCACGTGAGCCACATGCTCGTTTGCCTCCCTTTTCTATAAAAAAATTAAAAAAAAAAAACACCACACGATAAAAAAATAGTACAGAAATAATCCAAACAAAAGTGTAATTCGTAACTACAGTGTATTTATGCTACCGTCTTAACTTCGCGCAATTTACCAGAGAAGGGTAGGCAGAGGTCTTTATAATTAATTCCTATCGACCAAAGTATTTTTGGGAAAACGTGGCTGTGGAATGATGGTTTCTTGGAATTATTGAATGGATTCTCACAATGTAATGTAAAAAATCACTACAATCATACAGAGAAAAAGTGCGGGCATCGACAATGACTAGGAAAACCAAAAATATTAGCCTTTGCTAGTGTTTAACATAAAAGATTAATATTATTACATATAATATTATTACAGATAACAAATGAAAACCTGACATTAAATGTGTATCAATTACATTAGGACAGTTGGTGAGCCTATCACTGTCGTGGTGTTCAAGCCCACGGTACAATATACTTACATAGACATAAATACATACAAAATTGATTAATTCCTTACTTAGTTGTAAGAAAAGGTACGAGGTCACTATAAAAGCGCATTATAAGTTTATTGTTTGCTCGGCCATAAAACGTGCCATTATATAGTTACAAAGTCCGTGAGGTGCGCCCCGGGAGCGCATTATACACATAAAGATGTTTTACAGCAGCTTATGAGATATTAAAGGTAACGAGGGTTATTATTAATGTAGTACCTGTAAACTTTTAATAACTTTGTAACATGGTATTGAGGTGTGTATCTTAACACCTAATTATAAAGACTGAATTTGTTGAAGTAGCCACTATAGCCGAGTGGTTGGTTGATTGGAATTTATATCCGGTGATCCCAGTTCGATCCGGGAGGAAGACTCGTAACAATAAGTAATGTTTTTTCGAAACATTTGTTTTTCTAATAAGGAATCTACTATTCTTTTCCAAATAACATTACTAGTATTCCCCTAAACCACTCGAAAAAAAATTAGCTATATGAGTTTATGATTACCTGGTATAGAAAATTATCAAACAATCCGCACAACGCGCTATACAGGACGAGAGGCGATGTTATCTAACGTTACCTTACTGCATCGCTGCGTTCATGCGATAGTATTGCGAGCATCGCGTTAAATATGCAGTATTGTTTTGCGCTCGGGTACAGTGACTTATTAATTTAGTGCTTGTTGTAAAGCCATGTTAACCAGACTATAAAGAGCGGAGTTTGTTATTTAAAATAATCATATCACACAGAGAAACACAGATCGTAGCCCTTTCTATACCCCACTGAGGAACTATGAGCTTCATTTTTCAGACTTTAAAAATTTTATACTATATCTAAATAGATTAATGTAGAATAGAAGTGTCTAAGATGCTAGGTGTCGGATTACCAATGGGTTCCTGATTATCTATTTTCTGCAGTGGACTTTAGGCTGTTCGATATTTCTTTTATATACGAAAATTTAAAACCTTTAAATGCACAAACTGAACATATTATTAAAAGAAAAGCTTATTCAACAAAATACCTTAGAGTGTTTTTATCGATGGCTTTAACATGAAATTCTATCACACATTTTATTTCTTTCAGGTCCTAAAGAGATCATTAAATACGATATTAAAAAGCTCTTTTTCATTATGAAATATATTAACATCCTTTCAAATATATTTCTTTACACATATTAAGTTAAATTGAAAATGTGCTTTCAGGAGCATGCATGAAAAGGTGAACTAAGAGAGCATTCAAAAGGCTCTATATAATTTACTGGCTTCATTTTATATGTGAAGTTTTACCTTCGGAAAAGGCAAGGTTAAATCTAAATAGCATGTTACAGAAGACCGAATATGGTCGATAAACATAATTTCTTACAAATAACCACTAATTACTATACACTAAATAATAAACATATATACGTGCTTAAGTGACAATATGTTAAAAATATCTCTACGCTATTCCCGATAGAGAGGAAGACAAAGGTATTTCAAGCCACCTATCACCAAATAAATTTTTTTGGACAACCTGCCAGGCGGTCAGTCCGTCGCCGTCTTTATGTCCAAGCCAACGATATAAGTCGTACATTACAACAAATCGTACCGTCGTATCGTATCGTGTAAGTTTTTGAAATAAAAAAGACATTGGACGAGTTTCGCAACCTAGAGATCGAACAATGGGAGTGTAAACAAAAGTAATATGTTATGTGCAATTACTTACTTATATTAATGCATAGTTACTAATAGGGTAGCCAGAAAGAACAGATAGTCAAGTATATAATATAACGTAGTATAGCGTAATTAAGCTCTTTATTGTAATTAATACGTTAATTACGTTATACAGGATAATAAGTTGATCGATGATTAGTGTTATGTTTGGCCCGATGACTTTAATTACTGTCAACAGACGGCTAATTGCACGGACTTAGTTAAGCAAATATAGGACAGTGCTCGGTCACTGTGGAGTTTGATTTAGCAATTAGTAGTAGCTTGTTGGAGACAGCCTTGAAAATGGAAATAGCTGTTGATAGGATGATACCAGAATCGTATTATATAAGTACATCGTAAATACAAAATGGCCTAGTTAATATATTTTACGTACATATATACATAACGGCAAATAAAGTCCTGCTTAACGCTGATTTAAAGGCTTGACGCTACTGCCCGTCCCCGGTTTGCTTAATTATGATTGATTATCCTGCCATCTATCTGTAGCCGATTGAGTTTCTAAGTCCTTAGTTGCCTCTTACACTAACGGGAAAATAGAGCGTAGCAAATCTTTAATTTGATCTTACCACAGGAGAGGCGAATTAATATATTGTTAATTTTGGTCTAGTATTTTTCGAGATGGATATCCCGGCATATATCTGTAGTCGATTACGTTTCTTAGGCTTCCCCCTCAGTTGCCTCTTACACCAATGGGAAGAAAGGGTGTGGCATGATGATATTAGCTTAACTATAGCTTATATTACTACGATAGAGGTGCACTACCACAGGTAGTACAGTCAACGAAGGATCCAGGCCCATCCTGGACCCTTCGTTGTCTGTACTCTCTATATACCCCGTCAGGCCCCGACAAGTGAAGACAATATGAGAAGAAAATTGTCTTTAAAATTTAAAATATTAGAACAATAAAATTAAAAAAAAAGACTTATAATTTTTTTATAAGTTAATTTAAAAAAATATTTCCAACAACAATTTTAAAAAAGTGCTTTGGCTTCCTACTATATCCCGATTTTTCATAAATAAAACAAGAGCAGAAATCTTACTCGAGATCATGCTTTATGGATCGTAGAGTCGCCAAGTGGCACAAATTATTCAGAATTACATTGACCCTCAATGCAATTCTGAATAATTTGAGAAATTGTGTCTTTCAGATTAAGGTTGCGTTCTTAACGATCTATTATGTAAATTTTTTTATCGATTTTGTAAAAGATAATCGAGCCAATTAATCGTTCCGCAACATCCTCCATTTCAATGTTTTAATTTTGATTGGTTAATAACAAACACATGACGCATTGTAACGGTGTTATTAGAGTTAAAGAGTTAATAATAGAGAGTCTAGAAAATTAAGCCCTTTCGAGCCTACCTCAACCAAAGACATTTTTCTGGGACAACGTGCCATGTGGTCACTTCGTCGCCGTCTTAATATCCAATATAACGATAGACACTGTACAGAAGTTTTGAAAATTCGTCATAGTCGTCAATTATATCATCAAAGGAATTGTATAAAATATTATCAATAAAAAGAAAAATGTTGTATTAATATTTCCTTTTCTTGTTAGTGGATATTTGTCATCAAAGACTATAAAGTAGTGACGCACGCACGTAAGTGCGTGTAGTCCGAATTATCTGTAGAGTTAAGTTACCTTAATGTTCGAACCGTATACCACCAGCCTGGCAAGCGCCGAACTGTTCGGCTATTCTCCGTGGCCGATGGTAATCAGGTTCTTTACAATTCCTTGGTCTTGCTAGATCGTTATCGATGTAATGAAAGTCTGCGGAGGCAATCGCGTCCATTTCCTTGTAGGGTGAGAGAAGATATAGGAGCTCTCACGAGGTTTGGCTTGGCTTGTGCGGGTGCGAGTGAGTGTGCGCGAAGGGCAGTAATATCGGTCTTACATATATGGGTCTAATAAATAGTTAAACAAGTTTTTGTTTACAAGTGAATGTTTATTTCCATTAACCATAACAGTGATAAGTGGAACAAGTATTATTCGCAGTATTTAACCAATTATAGTGGGATAAGACTAAGTTTTAAAAATCCCAGTGACAATCAGCTGTGAAATTAGCTGTTTTAGTGTACCCCATTAATTATGTTAAAATTTACTTTAAAATATAAATTGTAGCACTGTTTTTATTTATTACTTTTATAATAAGTGCATTAGAGAGTCTTTATATAAAGTTTTATGTTGAAAAATACCACTAAGCATAATTATTAATTATTCTAACCGAGCAATCAGTGTTGATATTTCTGCCATCTAATAACAACTTTCAATACTATTTATACGTTATCAATTAGCAACATCGATTAATAATGGCAAATAAGTGTGGGCACTGCAGTAAATTTATTTCGCAGACAGATGGCGTTAAATGCTCAAAATGCGTCGACTTACCATCGGCTGTGTATTAGTATTAGCCCCGAATCAAGGAAAAGCCCAAAATGGGTATGTAAAACTTGCAAAATACCGCGACAAAGCCCTGTGTCAGCCGACTATTTTACTGAGGCATCCATAGAATCGAGAGGAAATTAAACTCCTTAGAACTGAGTTGAAGACTTTGGCAGAACCACCATGACACAGTTTTCTTCGAGACTGAACAGCGTTGAAACCCAAGTTACATCCCTGGAACAACAGGCGACGGAGGGACACAAATCATGCAATAATAACGAACTGGTAGATATTATTGCATACTTAAAGCGCGATTTGAACATAAAGGAACAGCGGCTCGTTCTAATGATCTAGAGTTCACCGGTATTCCTGAACAAAAGGGAGAAAGCCCGGGTCACCTCTTGACACTCGTCGCCAAAATATTGGATGTAGAACTGGACGAGCGTGACGTGAATAGTGTTGAACGTGCTGGTATGCGTCGTAACCATGACAGCTCGGATAGCGAACCGCCGCGGCCTAGAGCCATCGTCGTACGTCTGGCGCGGCGCTCTGTCCGCGACCAATTGTTGCGGGCGTCGCGCGTGCGTCGGGGCGCTGATACATCAGGTTTTAATATCAATGGAGAACCGACACGCTACTATCTTAACGAACGCCTGACGTATACCAACAGGCACCTCTTCCATAGGGCTCGGCAGGAGGCACGGCGATGCAACTGGCGATATGCATGGAAAAAACGGTGTTATATTTGTGAAACGCGATTCTTCATGAATTTGATCTTTCTTATACAACATTATTTAAAATATATCACTATGGGCATTTATCTTTCATATAATAATTTTGTTCTTAATTTACGTTTGATAATCAGGATAATAGGTTCTGCTGTGCCTTGCAATGTTCTTGTCGTATTTTGTTCAGTTTATTTATGTATGTCTAATACATATTTGGATATTTTGTAACAATTAGGCGACCGTTTAATTTTTAATTAATTAAAATATATATATATATATATATATATATATATATATATATATATATATATATATATATATATATATATATATATATATATATATATATATATATATATATCTAGACTAGATCTCTGTCTACCCCTGTATTGGGTATTGTGTGAACATATTTATTTATTTATTTTTTAGTTAGCCAATATAAAGTGGAAATCATTCATATTTGGCTATCTTCACAAATTTTTTAAAAAAATTTGAAAAGATTGAGCTTTTCTAATAATACTACTACCTAAAATACATAAATAAAATAAATAAATAAATATATTCACGCTATTTTTGACGCTCTCCGCGGACGAGTGGCGTACATACCGGTGTTCACGATGTCGCTAGCTCCGAGATCCTGCGATCGACTCCCGTTCGTTTTAATGTTAAAAATGTTTCTATAAATAAATAAATAAATAAAATATCTTCACGCAATTCCCAATACAGGGGTAGACAGAGGTCGAGTCTAGACAATTAAGTCCCTTCGACCCACCTTTCACCGAAGATATTTTCGGGACAACGTGACAGGTGGTGAGCCCGTCGCCGCCTTTATGTCCAAGCCAACGATATTCGTACATAAGTTTTTTGAAAAACCCACGAGCCTGCCAACTGGGGATCGAACTCGGGTCTATTGACTCGAAATTCCGACCACCCAACCATTCGGCTATCGTGAAAAAATGTTTCTGATTCAAAAATTCAGTTGCTCTACCAATCTTGAGATCAGAACCAACGTACTTCTTAAACGATTATCCCGGAATCTGTCGGTAGCCACTATCTAACAAGTATTTTTCTTCAGTCACTTCTTACGACCCTCACGGAGAGAAAAGGGGAGACAGTTTTCTGTTTTAGATACCACACGAATAAATTAGCTGTAATAATTTCTAATGGTATAATTTTTTAGCATAAACAATGTTAGCTCGAGGCTTTATAATAAAGTTACTCTTATCTAAAACAAGCTTTCTTTTTATGGCGGTCGGCTTCATAATAGTAAAGATAATCTATAGAATTATGTTTGCTATAATAACCTGACCGCCATTTTATTTGAGGCCGTAAACTTTCGGCACATTTAAAATAAGTATTTCGTATTTTATGAAAATAACTCGTGCCAGAATTTCTTTTTGTTTTTATCTATGATTTTTATAAAAGATACATATATTCTAGAACATAGCCCGCTAACATAGGCGAGAGTTGCCAGAATCGCCAAGCATGGCAAGTGGATGGACGATCGCAGTACCAAGCACCTCGCACCGTAGACCATGCTGCCCACCACGTCTGTCTGTTTAATTGCCCCCCGGTCTGTTTTATTGTAGTGTGGTCTGTTAGATGTTTATCCCGTCATATGTGTATAGCAATTTCCATTTACAAGGCTTTTCTCTCAGTCTCCAAGAGGAGACCAACCCCTCTCTTCTCTTAAGTGTCATAAGAATGACACCTAAGAGAATAGAGGGGGTGGTATTCTTATGCCGATTCCACACGGCCACTCCTCTGAAGAAGAGTGTCAAAAGTTGCGAATATTTTACATCTGGGTCTCTTTACAGTAATTTCTGTGAACAAAATCTTTCATCGCTTGTATTTCATATTACCAATTCATTGAATTTTTTATGTTTTTTTCATAAAATTTTTTATGTTCCAACCTGATTGTGCCTCGAAAAATGATTTTGTTCTGAGCGTACGGGTGCAAATGTAAAAGTTTAGTGCGAGCAAGTAATAAAATGAACGCTAACGGTTAAACTAACTTCAAGTTTCTCCACTAGTTTAGATTTTTACAGTTGCACGTATTGTTTTAGTATGGATTCGCTTCACTACTTCAAAATAGTAATATCTGTTACGTTTAGAGTTAAATTGAAAGATAAAATTAAATAAAATAAATAAATATCATCACGCAATTCCTAATACAGAGGTAGATAGAGGTCTAGTCTAGACGATTAAGTCTCTTCGACACACCTTCCACAAAAGATATTTTCTGGACATTGGATAAACTGAAAGATGGAATTAAAAGAAAATACTTTCTTTTGATATGCATTATAGTGATGAAGTTATACGGAACCCCGTTGCTAGGAGCCTATCTATCACCTGGGGATCGAACTCGGATCTCTTGACTCGAATATTCGACTTAATACACCCGGGCGGAATATTCTTAACGCAATACCAACAAGACCAATATGATGTTAGTGCTCGCAAGAATTAATGAAAATTATAACATTTTATTACCTACATAATACTGCGTAAGTGTAACATTGTACTAATAATACATAATATTTATATTTTCCTTCACATAAAGGCAAATTATAATGCGTTCTGTTATAGGCCATTCGTAAATGTTTCATAAAGAGCCACCTCTTATGAAAATTAGTATTTCTAAATATGTAAAAAATAAATAAATAAATATGTTCACAAAATACTCAAAACAGGGGTAGACAGAGGTCTAGTCTTGACAATTAAGTCCTTTTGACCCACCTTCCACCAAAGATATTTTCGGGACAACGTGACAGGTGGTGAGCCCGTCGCCATCTTTATGTCCAAGCCAACGATACAATTCATCCATAAGTTTTTGAAAAACCCATTGGTACAGAGCCCGCCACCTGGGAATCGAACTCGGGTCTCTTGACTCAAAATTCGACCGCCCATCCACTCATTATCGTGACTATCTGAATATGTAAAGAAAAAAAAAAAGCCACCGGTTGTTTGCAAATATATATATATATATATATATATATGTATATATATATATATATATATATATATATATATATATATATACATATATATATATATATGTATATATATATATATACATATATATATATATATATATGTATATATATATATATGTATATATATATATATATATATATATATATATATATATATATATATATATATATATATATATATATATATATATATATATATATATATATATGTATATATATATATATATATATATATATATATATATATATATATATATATATATATATATATATATATATATATATATATATATATATATATATATATATATATATATATATATATATATATATATATATATATATATATATATATATATATATATATATATATATATATATATATATATATATATATATATAAGAAAGTTGTATATTTTTGAAGCAGTATATAGAACAAATTAACTGCATTTTATTATCTTGTGTGATGATAGTATGAGAGACTCCGGTTTCGGTACCAATATTTTTTTTTTTAATTGCCATGTTCTTATCTTTACGACATTCCCAAGTAAGATAGGCAGAGGTCCAGATAATTAATCCCTATCAACCAACCTTTCGTGATAGGTGTTGCCAGTCTCTGTCTTTGTACCCAAGCCAACGATTAGAATCGTACATAAGTTTTTAAAAACGGTCGATACGAGCCTAACTCCTGCAGGGTTGCAACTCTATTGCGATCATCCAAACACTTACTGGTTTATCGTAACTTTCGTATGTTCTAATTGCTGATTTACCATTTTCATGGTATAGTGATTAACTTTCAGCAGCTCTCTCATGCGGTCCATAGTGAACATTAATAACACGCACAGGTCGTGTACTGGACGTAAATGTGCGATGAAGTCATTCTATAGAGCTGTTGCAAAATAACGGAGTAATATTAATTTCTGCGAAGTGTCATTTTGACCGCATTTAGTTTGTCCAGTGCGTGCCCTTCACATTGTCTTTTATGAGATGACTGCCTCGTAGTTAAATGATTACTTAGAAATGAAAAGAGGTAAAGTGTAATTGCATTATACTATCGCATATTTTTGTGCGTTTAAAATGTTGTCACTGTTATATAAACATAAAACAGGAAAGTTACTTTTCCTTTTTTTATGATTAATGCAATTGGACAAATTTTATCCTTTTTTTTTAAATATTATTTTTTGCCTTTAGTTTTTATTCCGGAAAATAAATGTTTTCTGCGGAATAAAGGCATATAATCTGCCTTGCTTATTTAGAAGAATAAAATCTTGGGTTAGTGATTTCAAATAACGGTAGCCGAATGATTGGGCGATCGCCTTTCGAGTTAAGAGATCCGGGTTTGATCCCCAGATATTCTCGTATCTATGGGTTTTTTCGAAACTTGGTTTATGTCGTTCGCTCACCACCTCTCATGTTGTGCCAAAACATTTCTTCGGTGAATGATGGGTGGAAAGGACTTAATTGCCTTGATCTCTGTCTACCCATGTATTGGGAATGGAGGGAACACACTTTTTTCTTCTTTGTAGGCGAGGTTTATGCTCTGCAGTGTAGTTTTACGGGCCGTAAAGAATAAAAAAGGAACATGAATTAAAAATAAATTACGTTTGACGATGAAGTTTGTAAAATTCGTACTTTCGAAATTTAAATATTATTTACATGCGCTCTTATTTAATAAGTTGCATATTTTTTAAGTTTATTTGCTCTTGAAGAAAACTTGAAACGACTTACTTGTCTTGACCTCTGTCTACCCAAGTATTGGGATTGGCGTGAATATACTATTAGATATTATTTTATTATTATTTAGTTCATGATTTTTTCATTGAATG